>JALLOT010000577.1:0-19167 GCA_036939595.1 Thalassiosira livingstoniorum
ATTTCAATATTTCATTTAGTACCAAGGCTACATGAAAATAAGTAGAAAAATATTTGAAAAAAATCTCATTTTGGTTGAGAAACAATTTTTAGGTAGTTTTGCTCAAAAAAACATAACTTTAGACATGAACTCGTCTCGAATCGTAATAAAACCGGTATTATCGTGAGGTACCGTACGTTGTGTAGCTCGTAAGTACTATGGCGTATGGTACAAGGTACAATATTGTAAGTATAGTACTTGCCACACCTGCCTACTGCCTCAGAGAGAGCCGAAAAGACCGAAAACAACGAAAATGCCTTCTTGCGTCATTGTTTAATTTAAAACTATGGATGAGACGATCCGGTTGCATCGCCCTGAGCTTTATCGCCCAATATATCGCCCACTTTTCTGGTAGAAAAATTGGACAATCTTCAATAGTCAGTATTTTAGCTAATCTAAGATTTAATTAAATCATTTTTATATCATCAGTTCAAGGACAGACCACAAACCCCTTCTTTTGAAAATGCACACGCAACTATGCGCATCATGTGCCATTAATTGTGACAAAGGTATGCACGAAAAAAATACTAGTAAAAGACACTAGATAATTTAAGTCTTAGCAAAATAAAAACATAACAACAATTAACTAGTAAAAACTGCTAGATAATTGTTTTCTTCCTATTTAATAGGATTAACATTACAATGACAGCACCACTTTCAATGCCCATGGAGGCAACAAGTTAGTTGTTGAGTCGGCAACTGCATAGTACATAGTAATTAATTAAGTAGATTAAAGAGCACTACTATTTTTATTAGCATTGTAGCAAAAAAACTAGCTTTACCGCCGTCATATCTTTCTCCGACAATTTTGATGTTGACTTCGATGCCATCACCGATGTAAATACTGCCACTGATGGTGACGCCAACATCGCCATCGATGGCAAAGACACCATTGTATTGTCCAATTCTGTCTGATGGCAACTTCTCTGCCAATGACATCTTCTCCATCAATGTACTTACCACAGTGGTCATCACCAACAACTGCGAAGGTTTAATAATTGACTTTGCGGGGGGGGGGGGGCAAGGATTGACGTGTGAGCAGTGGTTTGTGGTTTTGTTCAATGGAGTGAAGCGGATCGGTGAAGGTGGTTTGGATTGGCTATCATCATTGCCACTGAGAAATAGTACTAGTGAGAATTATGGATTATTTGAGTATTGAGGGTGCAGGAATAAGGTAGCTTTATTATTTCATGAAGAAACATGACTACTGTTGATATTTATTAGTTTTGGTAAAGTAGAAATAGATGTGACAACTTCAATTTAAAAAGTATGACAAAAAACGAGAAGCCTGTATGTACATTTTGTACCAAGATTTGAAAATATACTGTATCCTACTGGGCGATATATTGGGCGATACAGCTCAGGCAGGGCGATACAAGGTATCTACCTATGATGTTGTATGTAGTATTGTATTGCATGCAGTATAGTACTATACCTAACATACACTACTTTGAAAATGGGGCAATACCAATAACTTGTTAAGGATCTGGGTCAAACCAAATAATACCCGTAGAGAATTTTCTCCCGTCCTTCTAACTCCTTCTATCTAAGTACATACTAAACCTTTGACAGGGGAGGGGGCAATACTAGATATTGTTACATGCATGTAGTAGGCAGTAATGGCAGGCGGGGGCTGGCATACATAGCGTGCATAGGCTGGCATTCCCAGCCATAGATGCTTTTTTACGACTTGACTTGGTCGTAGGAGTACAATAATATTTTTTTGTTAGGCTGTGTTAGGTTAAAAAATTCTACAACCATAATACGAGTAGTAAGTACTTACTCTTTACTCGTACTTACTTACGTACGTATTCTTCTGAGTAAGAATATTACTATGTATGTATGTAGGAGTACTCTACAATACCCCTACAATACCCCTACAATAGCTATGATCTGCTATGATGATGATTCTCTTTTTTACTTTTAGTATGGTAGAGAAGAGGAGCGCGGAGCGCAGCAATGATGAACTTAAAAACAAACAACAGCAAACAACAATATCATCATTCACACGTCAAAAGACTGGATCCATTTTTTCTTTTATTCCACGATCCGCATTCAAACCTGTTCAAACCATCCAACAATTATGAGCTCGATTTCCAAGAATTTTCATTTACCTACCCAGACCATTCCTACGTTCAAAGACGATCGGGATGATGAATCAGAGAGTGACGATGAGGAGTGTATGTCTGGAGAGAGTAACGGGGATGACGATGATTCGCAATATTCACACCGAACATCTGAACTATTATCTGAAGTCCGGTCATTTGTCTCCCAATTTGACGAAGACAATGTTGATGTCACCGAAGCACATGCCGAGCCTGATGGCCCTGGTGGCATTGCCGTAGCACCTGGCAGAGGAATGGAGCCTGATGGATTTCGCGACTTTCCTGATTCTCGACCCAATATGAATGGAAGTGAATCAACAGTGCAGCACCATAATTTGTCCCATATCGGTGTCCCTTTTGGTCAAGGAATCGGCAGTGGCAATTACAATGGTAGTCGGAACAACGAGGTTGGCGTTTCAAATTCAGCGTTGCCCCCAATTGTGCACTCAAAAATGTTCAAGAAATTCGCAGTCGGTGTTGTATCAGTCTGTGTGGTTGTCGTTGTACTCACTAGAAGTAGTTCCTCTACCAATACCACGAATAATCATGGAAGAGAATCCTCCAGGGATAGCGATCAGTTGATTCAAGATGAGCTGCCTCACTTCGACATTCATTTGCCCCCAAAACCGTACGAGACATTAGACAGCCCGACTTCCATTTTGCCCAACTTCAGCCCAGTGAGTGGAGAGACAGGCGACGAGTCGACATCAACTTTGCACTCTGGAGCTGTCTCTGCAAGTGATACCCCTTCAACAGAACTTGAGTCTGTCCAACCGATTGTACCTCCGGAGAATCACGACGATGCTGTCCAGCAGGTTGTTTCAAAATACAAACCGACATGGTATGATCGCTCTAGTTGGAAGGGGAAAACTTACGTAGAAGCCCTTAATTTCTGTGCTTTCAAAAAATCACGTATTCCATGCCCTTATGAAGCATTGTGCCCGTTAGGACTGCGTAGCAGGCCCACAGGAGGCTATCGCGATGGAGATGGCCCTGAGGCGTGGGCGCCAATAATGGACTCTCCTAATGAATGGGTGCGGGTTAGCTCCAAAGACAGTTGTGTCAAATATTCATCCGTTCACAGTAGCCTTCCTTCTTGGGGTATATTGGGAGGGGACAGTGAAGACATCACTCAGAATATTGCATGCTGTACGGATCCATACGACAAAGATATCGAAAACAACGAGAGCAAAAGGAAGGAAATCTCTGCGCTCACAAAAGCGGAACAAACAAGTCTCTCACATTTACATCCGATCTGGTTTGGCCGAGAGCATGGTTACTCAGGAACTACCTACATGCATGCAGTTGAGTTTTGTAGAAACGTTGGGAATCTTTCCCTTTGTCCAATCGAGGCATATTGCCCTGACGGGCCACAAATTGACGAGCCCTTATTTTTGAAAACTGATGTCATTGAAGGGGAGCAGTGGGCTCCCGTTAGTGACGAGAAAGGGAGATGGGTGTTTGTAGGTACAAAGACCGATGATCAATCCGCAAGCACATGTATGACTTACGAGGAGATAAATGACCAACCTCCAGCTTGGGAAAACGATGCTACAAAAGCCGATATTAAAAAGCATATTATGTGTTGCACTCACGGGGGCCAAGCTAAAGAAAATTCTTTGGAGATCGGAAGAGCACANTAAAGAAAATTCTTTGGAGGCAAAAGTTGAACCTATTTGGGTAAATGAAGTTCATGGATGGAATGGCGGATCTTATGATGATGCGGTGTCTCTTTGTGCCAGCTTCGAAAAGAAGTTGTGCCCACTTACGGTATACTGTCCTCGAGGTCCTAATCAACCTGTAATGGGACGTCGCGACACAGATTTCAATAGTGAAGGAGAGCAATGGGCTCCGATATATTCAGCAGAAAAGAAAGGAAACGAATGGGTAATGATTGGGCAAAAATACGGAAATAGTTTAACAACATGTATGACGCACGAGGAGTTGGAAGGGGGATTCCCAGCCTGGGGGTTGTCGAGTGATCGATTACATGCAAAGAAGCACATTATGTGTTGTTCATTTTGAACCAACTGATGATGTTTGATTTGTCTAGGTATTCATCGCAAATCGTATTAGTGTATTTTTTTTAGAACTGATTCCTTTTTTGGAAGAAAGTATTCGTGCCGAAGCACTTTCGAGGAGTTTGACATGTTTTTTGCTTCATCTACCTATGCAAGTTGTTTGTTGCGTATGAGTTCGCACCATTCCGAAACGGTCTTTTCTGATCTGCGGAACATCGCCATTAATATGAATCTTGCCCGTTGCACACTTCTAAGATATCATGTTGATTCCTAGTCCCTGCCATAGTATTTCTATTTGATCAATTTTTTTGCTATTACCTTGTTACGAAAGAAAGAAACCTAACAATTTATCAATCCTAGTCAGATCCTATTGTACTTAATAACTCTGATTAATTTCTATTTTGTCCACATGATTTTCACGAAACTCACGACAAATTTTGCCCCGTGGAATATCGTTATCAATAAAAATGAAAAATTAAATTTGGGGCTACGAAATTATTTGCATTTTGGATTAGGTTGTTTGAGGTGTGTGCTGAATCTAGTCGTGGCAGTTGCATGCATGCATGGTTTGATATTTTAGTCATTCATTTAAAAACATTTCGTTTGTGCTTGGATTTCATAAGTTATCTGTATCCATGGATACATGTCTGAGCATACAAGTGTTTTTCTTTGTTACTTTTGCAATCCAGTATTAACAGAACACAGATCAACTTCAAAAACATGTTTGGGTTCAGTGAAAAAATGGAATGATTCAATTGGCCAGATGGTTGTTGACTGATACACAATCATTTTGCATTCCCTTGACCATCAGTATTAGCTGGAAATAAGTAGTGTATTGAATGCAGGTAGCATCAAAACAACTGCCAAGGAGCATGACAAAAAATACATCCCAAACAATTATGCCATCTTCACTTGGATCTCTAATCTGAGTCTCTTACAAGCTGATCCATAGTCCATTGGTTTTTCCTAGAAATGTAGCTCCTGTGCCATTGATTAGTATCCTTAAATTGTAGCTTATTCTTTATTTTGTATTCCTGATTACATTTTTTGATAATCATTAATTACTGTGTCATCGAAATACATTATTTACTTGTTTATTCAGAATTATTGTTGTATTCTGTTTGGATTGGTCCTGCTTTGAATAAGAAAGAAAAGAAAAGGGTAAAAGTGATCAATGAAATGCAATGAAACACACCATGTGGTCTTTTGTTTTGAATTCACTGCTGATGATTTGTCTCTAGTCATGCATCACATCATATTTATTCTAGTGTAATCTTTTTAGAATTGGTTTCTATAATAATGTAAGTAAGTACAATAGTAATATTTTACTCAGCTTCTTCAAAACATGTTGATATGTTCATTGCTTGATACAATAGCAAGTAATATGCTCTCTAGGAGTCTGCACCAACCTAGAAGGTTTTTTCAATTGCTAAGCATTGTGATTCATATGATTATGAAGCTTGCTCGTTCCATACTTTCAAGATATCATGCTGGTTCCTAATCCATGCTAATTTTATTCGATCTATATTTTTGATCAAGATTACCTCATTATGAAAGAAAGCAAATATAATTTAATCAACCCTACTGATGATTTGTATGTTCTTGTTTTAAAAAGTGATATTTGACCAATTCCAATAGCAACATGACTTTCACCAAGCCTGTGACAACATTTGATCTGTGGAGTTTTGTCACCAATGAAAATAAACCTTTGGAGAAGAAAGCATTTGGCATGCCATTGATTCTACCTGATGTATAATTCTTGTGCAAAACGCTTGTTTGTGAACAATTGTATCAATAATAATTTTCCACCTAATGTTTAGAATTGACCCATGGGCATTGTCTGTCCGTCTCTTGTTAGTACAATCTCATGCATCAATAATTTTATCACAAAAATTGTGCACGTGGAAGCAAAATTTGGTCAAGCGCTTTCTTTTCCAAAGGTATGACTATCAAATGTGGGGCTGTGGGGCTATCAAATTGACTTCATTTAGATGGTTGAGGCACAATGACAAGACCATTTGTAACAGTTAAATTGTATGCAAGTATTAGTATTGTTTTTATTAGTTATTAGTTAATTAAAGAATATTTATATTTGTGTTTTGGTGTATGAGCTATCTGCATCTATTGGAATATGAAAGCACACAGTTTACTTCTTGTTGATTTTGCAGTCCAATATTAACAGAAAACAGAAGCAGATAAACTTACTTTTACCATTTGGGAACTCTGAAAATTGTGATAGTTCAACAAAGCACATGGTTTTTGACTGAGTCACCATCATTTTTTGTCCCCGGCTCAGCAGTATTGACTGGGAATATTTGTTGTTTTGAATGCAGCATCAAAACAGCTACCAAGGAGCATGACATAACAAAAATCCCAAGCAAATAGTTCTTTTCTTTTTTTCTTCACTCTAAGTCTCTTGCAAACTGATCCATTTTCTATTGAATAGTTTTAAACACTGAAAATCAGGAATTTTTTATCGTAGGGGCTCATCAAAACTAAAACTTTTTGGGAGCAATTGTATTCTAGTGAAAATAGTGGTTTGTCCCTAATTTGAAGATTCCAGATTTTGTTATCAAGAATGCTCCAGCCATCTCCAAAAATTGACCCTTTCAACAATTACCAATTCAAAAACTTGCTTTCTTTCAGCACCATTATTGCAGTCAAAGCTTGCTCAACTATGGACTAATGTGCTGGACAGCCAAGAGTGCTATTTTTAGTACATAAGAGTGTCATACGTATTAATAATCTTACGTATATTTTTGCACTGTATATGGGTTGTTTGCTGCCTTTTGAGGCACAAAAGTAATTGAAAACAACCCATTGGTGTTGCCTTTGGTTTTGCCTGGCATTGGATGGACTTGTTTGGCCTGAGATATGGCCAAAACAGTAATACACTGAAATTTTGCAATATTTGTGTAGTACTGCATAGTTTTTTCTGCCTTCCTGTTGGAGTAGGGCCAATCCGTTGCATGGCTGTGCTCCAAATTAGGTAAGGACAAACTCCTTAGCCAGCCATTTTTTCTGGCAAGTGATGGTGTTGTAATTTAAATCTTATGGCAACACCATTATTTTGCCCATTGTTGTTGTATTCAAAAGGGTGGATAGAATGAAAAAAAAACTACCTAATTCTATGGCACTTACATTACCAGAGCATTTTTTTGTAGACAATGATGCTCCAAACTGCTGCCAATGCCATGTCAAAACGGTATGTTTGGAGCATAGGATATGTTATAAAAAAGGATTTGACTAGCTTGTTTATTTTAAACCTATAGTGCCTATTTTGATTTGTAATTATTTTATCTAGTAGTTAGTCAAAACAAAAGAAAAAAAGCTGTTAAAACACAGCTTTTAGGTTTGTGTTGCATCCTGTAATTATGCTGTGAGCACCTTGTTGTTGTGGAAATGGTGATTGGCATGACATCAGAATTGTCAGCAGCTTGCAATGGCAGCAGCAGGGAAGGCATGATCTGTGGCACAACAATGAGTGGGTCAAGGATGATGTCATTATTGCTCTTTGTCATCATTGCAGAGAACAAGGCAAGGATGGTGTGTAAGGGTAAGGGGTGCTGTCTGTAATTGTTGGTCTTTAAAGGCAGATCAAAAACAGTACACAACACATAGTGTTGAATCTAATTAAATAACTTTTATCTGCACTTGCAAATATGTCTTGTGGCTGAGAGCAGCCTAGGGTGCTCAAGCTGTTGATGTATTTGAAAACTAACTGTTTTGAAATCAGATAAAAATCAACTTTTTGGTCTGTCCTATTTTTTGGACATACCAGGCTCTATGGGTAATCCAACAGGATGGAGTTTAGGTACTAATTTTAGTATGTTTAATTTTTTGATGAAAAAAAACAACTTTTTCCAATTCACTTCTTTCATTGGACACAGAGAGAAAATTAATACATTGCTTGAAATGATTAAAATGTGCAAGGGCACAATTTGGGTTATGGAGAACAAGGCTGTATGCTTGGTTTGATCAAAAATGTATGTTTTCACACAATAAAATACTACTACTTATTACTCTTCCATGCATACTAGTATTTTTAGTATGTATGAGCCATCCATTAACCAAATGCTGTTCATATTACAACCATGAGTTCAGCAAATATGACTGAGTGCACAAATGTAATTTGAAGTGTCAATGTGACTGATGTGTTGAGCTTTTGCTGTGACCATTTTTGGTGAAGTTCTGCCAGCCACCATCAACAATGATGGCAACCCCACATCCAATTCCTGTCACAACAAATTCAACACCCACCAGATGCTGCCATGACTTCCAACACACACAAGACTTGATGATAAATGTTTGCTGTTATGTTTGTGTTGGAGTTGGTGTTGATAAAATTTATGGATATTGAATCAAAAAATGTGTGTTATCTCATTCAAAAGGATAGAAAAAAAATAATATGATATTGTATTGAAATTTATTTGACTTGTTCCAATAGTAGTAGTGTTCCACTGGAATGTGGACGTCCAAGCATGTGACTGAGTCCAAATCAGATGTACTCCTTGCAATCCATCACATGTGTAAGAAACACAAATACACACCATTATGGAAACACGTTAAGAGGAATCGACACCGGAACAAACTGCTAGCTTCACTACCCAAGGAGCCCGTCCTCAACAAAGATTGTGATGATGTGGCAGACAAGGTGAGGGATGGAGACCTACCATCAATTCCTGGGGGTCTCCAGTATGAAGGCAGCCAATCAATACTTGAGATAGGGGTGACATGGATAACCGCAAACTATGAAAACAGAATACAAAGGGCAATCATGCCCCCCCTGCATTGAAAATTTGTCAGTGACAAATGGAACTGGACGCCGATGCAATACAACTCAATCATGTGGTACAATATTGGGTGTGCCCGCCGCAAACTTAATCAATCAGAAAACGTCAGGGTTATGAAGCTAATGTACAATTGGCTTCCCATTGGAAAAAATAACTATGATTCATTTGCCAACACAAGGCATTCCTGCTGTGGATAAAACAAATTGCTGGAACATCTGTATAAATGCAAGTAAACAGCAATTACAGATGCATGTAATACCGCCTACAAGGTGTTGGAAAAGAAACTATTTGTATCCAAGATCCCATCAGGAGTGTATATCCCAGTTCTTTGAGTACTGCAAGCACTTAACCGGTGACACACCATTCAACACAACATTCCCAATATGCCCCCCACCCCAAGAGCTTATACACAGTGACCTGTGGTGGTATGATAGCTTCCCTAAGGGATTACTGACCCACCATTGGAAAGGCATCCTCTTTGAGTTGACAAAGCAGAAGACAAGGTAACAATCCTCATGCATTCACTTTGGAGTATATTCTTTTGTTCCTTGTGTGACTGTCAAAATGATTTCATTCACCAAAAAACAACACTAGTGACCTGCGAATCACATTCAACCGTGACAGAGGAACTCCGCAAGTTTGAGCAGAATTCACTTGAATGGCTAGGGTTGTCTCTAGCCTTCCTGACTGACTTCAAAATGGCAAACGTTCTAAGGTGGACACTCCCTGCAAAACAGGAAATGTTGTCTGTTCTTTTGCTAAAGACGTAAGATTGAAGAGGTACAATCTGGGCCACAGCAAGGGCAGTGGCTTTTAACAGACTTTTTGGTTTAACACACTTTATATCTTATTTTCGAATCCTATGGGAGATGCTATCTCTCCCGTGAGTGCAATTTTACTATCGCCAAAATTTGGTCCAGTTTAATGTACTTTCAGATTTTTATTATCTCTCTAGTAGTGTTCCACTGATTTCTGTTTTGGGACTACTTAGGGGGGGGGCACCCAAAAATACACGAATCAAATCAAAGAGCCCTAATCAAACTTTTTTGTGAATTTGAGCGATTTCTTACATGGCCCCAGCTATAGCTGTAAAATACTGAGAGATTTGAATGTTTTTGTGACATGCCATGGATTAGTCATTCTACAATATTTACTGTTACATTTGTCACCAAAGGGGGACACTGAAGTCATCAACATCCAAAAAGACATACTTTTTGCTGTATTTTTTTGCAACTGGGATGTCGGAGAAGTTCTCAACTACAAAGGAAGAACAAAGAACGAGTTTTGCAAGAAAGACAAGACATCAAGGCCCAAGGAAGCCAATAAAGAAAGGATACATTGGATATCTTTTATTGAACTGTTTTTATTTTCAAGCTCTTTAAATCAGATATATACCACTGAAAAAATAAAATGCCAATGCATCAAACTGATTGGAACATTCTTCCCAACCAACTTTGTAAGGCTCAAATCAGCAGAAACTGAAAATTACAACAAATGAAAGATCACTCTTACAATTTAACATCTCATCCAGTCCAACAGCAAACATCAACTACAGCACATAAGGTGCTTTTTCGTATCGGCTCTTTCATTGGATGTGCTCCAATCTTGGACAACTCCCTCCAATTGATGATTTGTCATGCAAGTGGTTAAACTATTGCCATATTTTTGTCCAATCATTACCCAATTATTTTCGTCAAAAACAGGAAGCCACTGCTCTCCCTCACTATTAAAATCTGTAATATGATTGCCTATGACAGGCTGGCCAGGGCCATGTGGACAGACAGCTGCAACCGGACAGAGTTTCTTGCCAAAGCCAGTACACAAAGATTTGGCCTCATCGTGTGATCCGCCATACCATCCATGACTATCATTAAGCCAAATGGGATCCAAAGTTTTGATAAAAGCTGTTTCGGCTGCCAACAGTTTTTTTCGCAAACAACACATGATGTGTTCCTTCATTTCTACATTTGTACCATCCATGCCCCATGACGGTTGCTCACTATTCAACTCTTGGTAGGTGAGACACGTTGAGGCAGGATTGCCCTTCACTGTTCCCACTTGCACCCATCTATTTCCCTCCTCCAGTGGGGCCCACTGTTCACCTTCAAATGCCTCCTTGTGCAAAAACAATGGTTCACCATCAGGGTCTGATCCGTTAGGGCAATACGCCTCGACAGGACAAAGAGCCAGATCCCCAACATTTCTGCAAAAATCTACGGCATCATCATAAGTGCTGCCATGATACCTTTGCTCTCTTCCGAACCAAATAGGATGCATAGTGTTCAATGTATTTCTTTCTTTTTGAGTAAAAACATCAACTGAGATTGGTGCATTGTTACTGGACAACCCAATGTCACCATTTGATGGCTCTTTGCAACACATAATGTGGCGAGTGATGTCTTCACTGAAATCGCCAGTTAGTCCCCACAATGGAGGGCTTCTATTTAGAGCATCATACGTTACACAAGCATCTTTAGAACTAATTTGCACCCAACCATTTGGGGCGTCGATGATGGGGGCCCATGATCCATTGGGCTCGTCTCGATACCCACCAGTAGGAAAACTTCCTTCTCCCATTGGGCAGAAAGCCTCAAAGGGACACGGTATCATGGAATCTTGACTTGCACAAAATTCGAGAGCTTCCATGTAAGTTTTACCCTTCCATTCGTCATTCCGGCTAAAAGAAATCGGTTCATATTTCAGGTCCATGGCTTGGAAGGCCTTCGATGCTTCTTCTGAGTTTGGATTGAATTTTGGCAAAGTTGAAGTCGTGGTTGTAGTAGTCGTGGTTGTTGTCGAGGTAGTAGTCGAAGTTGTTGTTGTTTTTGGAGTAGTTGTGGTACTAGTGGTAGTGCTTGGTGTAGTAGTTGTGGTGGTAGTGGTAGTAGTGGTTGTAGTTGTGATGACAGCATCAGTATTTATACCAGGCAAGCTGATTTCGGGAGACATCATCCCATAAATGTCACTTCCTTCTTTTTCACTCTCTTGGATGGGCGGGATTTCAAAGGTTTCGTGCTCACCATCTGTCGCAATAGAAGATTGAGAATGTAGAGTTGCATTTTCTTTTTTCACCTCCTGCTCATGCAAAGCCTCTGCCAACTCCTCATCCCAGTCTGGGAGAGCCTTTTCTCGTTGGCTCTTTTTGGCAGAAGCAGTGATACCCACAACTATTCCAATCACTGTGCCCAAAAAAAGAAACCCCACAACGCCTCGTTTGAACTTCTTTGAAAACAAAATTGGATGCGTGTAATTTCTTTTTCTACCCATTCCTAATTCTTCGCGAACATCATCATATGCCTCGTCAAAGCCGATATCATCAAGGTCGTCTCGGTATGCCCATTCCCGATTCAAAGACGTGCCGGCGCCAATCATTCCGTGTATATTTCTATTTGATTCATCTCCATAATTATCGATCCCCCCTTCTTCTTCAGGGTCTCTTCCCCTCTCAGGCTGTTGTTCAATATCTTCATCGGGAGCATCATCGAAATCAGCCAATGGGGCTGCTTCGGATTCATCGGCCTTTGGGCTACCATCCACTTCATGAAGATACGCCCGAAAATCAGACATGATTTGAGAAGTTCGCTCTGTAAGTTCTGATTCATGCTCCTTCAACTCCTGCCCATACTCTGATAAGTTGAAGTCCTCTTCATATTCTTCATCGTCATCTTCGTCTTCTTCATCGTCGTCTGTGAGGTCCTCGCCGTCTACACTTTTTTTCCTGTGATATTTAGATTGGCCCGCGTTGTCGTCAAGCAGATCGGCAGTGCCATTCGGAGTTCTAGAGGCAAACGTGCCGGGTGAAGCCGCTTCCACGTCGTCTTTGGAACGGTTGCGAGTTGATCGTCTACCCATGGTTGCGAAAAGATTATGAATGAAATGGTACTACCTTAATGCGAGCAAGATACTGTGGGCTGTGGGTCTACCATACCTTATTGTGTACGAGTAATATGGTAATAATAGTACTACTTATGGTACAATAGTATTCTACAAAAAATAAAAAATGGATTTGGTCTTGAACATCCCAAATCAGCCCAAATCCCAAATTCCAGAGTCACGCTAAAAACGGACTAATTTGAATTATTAAAACTTCAAAGTGACAGCTAAATCTACTTAGGCATGATGAAATTGATAAAAAAAATCAGAGATGCTGTCAAAATTTTGGTGACAATGAACTATCTAATCACAAATTAATACACGAAAAATAAAAAGCAATCTTTGATTATAGAATTTTAATTTTGCAAAAAATAGGTACCTGTATACAAACTTTTTGTAATCTTGTTAATAAAAAATAGGAAACCATAATTTTCAAAAATGTTGAATTTTTGTTAGAATTAAATATTATTTTTGATTTTTTCAAAATTTGATTTGATTTTTGGAATTTTCATCATTTTTACAAAAATATTGCAATTTTGAATCATTTTATGATCATTTTTGTTTTTAGAAGTAATGTAATTTTGTCAAGAAAATGATATTTTATTTTTTTCATGAAGTTTTTTATTTTAATTTTTTTCAATTTTGTTAAATTTTGCATGAAATTTCACACAAAAGTTGAAGTCATGGATAAGAATTTATCATGGAATAACATGAATTCTTCAATTAGACAAACTTTTTACATGACTCTGGGATGCTCCTGAGCCATCATTAGTCATTTAGTAAGTACAATATCATACTATCAGCTCAAAATCAGCTCAAAATTCTGGATACAATGCCCTGCTTGCTTATTAACTTGGTTCCGTAATCCTAGACCAGTTCTTGTCTAGGAATAATCCTAGACCGAAACTGGTCTACCTACTTAGGATTACAGAGGCACCCAAGTTTAAGAGGGTTCAAGATGTCTACAAACCTCAAAAATATTTTTACTCCCTCTGTTATGTATAAAAGTGTCCATTTTGAGTTTCTGGTAGGATTAAGGGTTGTGATTCTTGTACAAATTTTTCACTATCCATTTTTTATTCTTCTTGCAATATTCTTTTTAATGATGTATGACATCCTGGTTCCAACAGCATGTCTTTGCCACCAAAATTGTGTTGAAAATTCCCATTTCTGCCAAAATGGCAAAAAATGCTGTGAATTTGTCATGTAGACACCATTGTTGTCATCACCAAGGCAATATACAATGTCATTGTACCATGACTGACTACTGGTGCACTTGGTCCAATCAAAAAGGGATGCAACACAGTCAAAACAGATGCCATGGTCGGGGGATGGTGCCTGTCTACGCCATAGTGTAATTGACTTGTTCGCAGATTATGGTTGGACAATCAATGCCATTCAAGGAGTGATAGTCATAGAGGGTTAGTCTAGTCTACATCTGTGTAATACAATAAAATAGTTATTTCTTTTGAGAGGTTTGTTGGCAGGCACCATGGTCAAGCTGACAGCAATGATCATCAATCATCATCTGTAGACTCTGAAATAGAAACCAGTACAAAAAAGCAAATTTTATACGGAACAGGAAAGTTGGGCAAATGGCCAATTTCATACAGAACAGAGGGACTATTGTTTAGACAATTAGTAACAATCTGCCCATGTGATTCGAATGTTCATGTTATTTATCTAGTCACCACTAGAGCAATTTTGCTAAAAATCACTACAAAGCTAGGCAGTTTGAG
This sequence comes from Thalassiosira livingstoniorum, assembly GCA_036939595.1. NCBI lineage: Eukaryota > Bacillariophyta > Thalassiosirophyceae > Thalassiosirales > Thalassiosiraceae > Thalassiosira > Thalassiosira livingstoniorum. The sequence continues at coordinate 14,571 of JALLOT010000577.1, forward strand.
GAACAAATTTGCTACAATCGAGATGAATCAGTCACAAGTTTGGTTGCACCATAGTTCTGCTAGAATCTGGTAAAAAGTAGTACTTAGAACATCTTTTTCTTTTGGTATCAGAGTAAAAGAGAGGGGACCTAAAAATCTTTGTCAGAAAAAACTGGTCTAGGATAAACTTGAAACATGTTTTTAAGTTAATCCTCTATTCCAGAACTGGTCTAGGTACTCCTTATAAATTTTTAAAGGAACACCTATTAGAGTGACTTTAAACTAAATTATTTTGAATTTTTATGTGTTTTTTGTTTCCAAAGCCAAAAGAAACAGGTAAAACTATTTTAGATAAAGTCAAAAATTACCCAGATGTCACAACAACTCATGAAAGCATCACAAAAGCTCATGGAAGTGTCACAAAAACACAGAACAAAAAACATGTGTCAAAATGGTGTTGTTTTTGAAACAACAACATCATTTCAACACATACAGCTTCAACATAGGAATAATTACTAATTTTTTAAATCTGGTGTACTTTTAAGCTGTTGACTTCAGGTTCTAAACAGCTACAGTGCTGGGGAGGAGGCAAGGTACAGCAAATGCCCAAATCCTGTTTATTGCTAGATTCTATCATGGCAGTTCATCCATGTCAACCAAACAATTAATAATCATGGTTTGCTGCTTGTGCTCCCCACCCTGGTAGCTTCAGGCACATCTAACATCTCACTACTATTGTAATGAGATTATTAAGTGAAAATATGGAATTCCACCTTGAGGCTACCTAAATTCTCCAGCAAAAGAGCTTCAAAGTATTCCCAAAAGATGGAGTTGGTGGATGGCATCTTCAAACTGTTCTCCTAAATGGAGCCCACAAGATTGTTCAACTACCTAATGCCAGGGACACAGAGTTGTGGATTGATGTTGTTCAGATAATGTGGGATGTCCAAAATGGAATTGATTGTCATTACTGGCCTTATGTCAAAGCAAACCAGTCATTCAATACAATAAAGAAGACAACTCTCTCTGTGACTGTGCACTATGCTCAACAGCATGACCAAAGGCAAAATGGTCAGCCTCCCCTGGTTATCAAAGCACTTGCAAAACAAATTGTCAACAAAAGATAAGATGCAATGCATCTTGTAGCAGATGGATATGCAGAAGCTTAGCATGAAACACAGGCAATTGATACCACAAATTCAGCCACAAATGATCTTTACAAGCATATAGTTCTTGGGATCCCCTCTAATGGTTGGGGTGTTTTGCATCTGTCACTTTGGAAATGTACAAAATTGATAGAATATGGAAGCATTGGGGTTGTTTGGTTGAAATCCTTCTATCAATGGAAATCATGAGTATCATTTTTATTGTCTTATTTTTGTTATGAATTTTTTGACTAATTTTTTTTTGTTATTTTCAAATGTCATAATGTTTTTCCATTTAATTACAGCAACAATGATAACATCCATGTCATTGCTTATATAAAAAACTTCAACAATGGAGGAGTTGGGCTTGGAGGGGATGTATTAGCTGCCACTGAGGTGAATATTAGTTGTGCTGTTGTGGATGTTGGATCCAGGGAAATTGTTGGAGGTGTTAGTGTTTCAAATGGGGGGTCAGGCATAGGGATTAACACATCATTACATGGAAATTTGGTTGATAATGCCAGTGTCAACAACCTCACTTCTGCCGGTTCCAACAACCTTGCTCCTGACAGTTTCAACAGCCTCTCCTACCAGTACCAACAACCTTGCTCCCACCAGTGCCAAAAACCTTGCTACATCCAATGCAAACAACCTTGCTCCTGCTGGTCACACAAAAATAAAAAAAATAGAAAAAATGTTGAAACAGAAATGATGTATTTTGAAAATTGTGTGATGACTGATGATCAACCTGACCCATTCCAATGACTAGAACCCTGCCATCACCATGTCAGACCATGGACAAATAACTAACATCACAACAGAAATCTCCTATTAAAAATAACATACCAGGTCTTGCTCAAACTTGCAATCATTGAAAGACATCCACTATGGATGCCTATATTTTGACAATGGAAGCCTTGAAATAATGTTGCCACAGGTTTGTTTGGACTCTGAGCTTGTATCATTTTAGTTGCAATTTCCAAAGGTGAATCAGTGGTGTCATTGCTGAGAACTCAAATTTCTTCCAATGACTTTTTCCATGATGGGACAGTGGTGGTAATCATGGTAGTGGGTGAGCTTTAAAGGTAGAGCAGGCAAAAGGAAGAATATATATTTTGGTGTAACTCTGTACAATTTTGACCCTATTATTTGATCAAATTTGAAATTTGTTATTTCATGGGTTTTTGGGAATTTTGTGTGTTTTTGTTGGCTTTTTTGTGTTTCCATGGATTTTTGTGCACAAAAATCCAATGGGTATATATGAAAATTCAAGAAAACACACAAAAAATCACAAAATTGCAAAATAAGTTCCAAATTGGAGTAAAAAAAATCAGAGTATTTATCTGCCAAACATTATTTTCGTTTCGCATCATTTTTTCTGTTTCAGGCTATTGTACGTTGAAATCACAAAAGATCTAAATAATCTGTAAATAATCTAATTTTTCACATTAAACACGTGACTTTGCTTTGGGATGTTCCAGTCCAACCTACCATACAAAATAAGGTACAACCCTACCTATACTTATATTATGTATTTACAATGCCGTATACTACGTGATACTATACCATCCCGACCAGATAGTTATTGTAGACAGTGTACGACATGCCTCCACACTCGTTCAATATTTTTAAAATTTAACCGAATTCCTATCATAGAAGAAATCTGGCGCACTAAAAAAAGTTGTCACGCTCTCCTACGAGCGATTTCATATGTAATTTGCCTCCCATACTACAGTTAGTAAGCGAGCCAACAACAAGCAACAAGCCTACCATACCATACTTACCATACCTTAAGTACATAGCTAAGCCGCTTATTATTATTCTAATAAAAATCAAAATCCACCATCAAGCAACACCACAATGTCAGATAGTTCCAATGTTGCTGTGAATAAACTAAGGAGGGCCAATCCTGGAACAGGCAGACCGTCAAACCTCGACATTGTCGACGATGCCTGGGCATCTGATAAACTTAGCGATGATGAGTTGGAAGTCGAACGGAGCGAAGCTGCAATAGCTCCCTTGCTTGAAGACGAAGGAGAACTCGATGATGCAGTCGTCACGACAGCGAATTCTGGATCGGCGGCGAGTGGCGCACTAGAAAGGAGGAGGAAGGAAGAGGGGAGATGGAATGACTTAGGATTGGACCTTTTCGACAATGCCGGGGGTAGCGGGGCCACTGGAACGCAGAACAATGGGGGTGGAGGTCAGAGATAATGTCGAAGTCAATTGATGGAATAGTTGAATGAAGGTCTTCCTTGTCAATCAGGGGCATGAAACACGTCTGAGATGACATACAGGCTCATTAATATCGCCATTGAGAGGGTTTTCATTTCTGGAAATCATTTGGTCGCTCTGAATTACAAAATACTTAATCTCAAGAAAATTGCAGGCTGGGGAACACTGTTCCGTTGATTCTTTTGAAATAATTCTGGAATTCTTAAACGAATAGGAAAAGCCCATTCCTCTAAATTTTCTGTTGAACATTTTAGTTCTAATGCCATTCTCCTTAATATTTCTGACATAAGACGATTTGGAGAGGGGACCAATATGGAATTTGTTAAATATTATTATGTGCCTGATAACTTTTTTCATCCGCTGTTCTACTTTGTACTTTCACCATATTATCACTATTATTTGGCAATATTGTTTTTGTGAATACTAGATTGGAACCCTATCTAATTAGTTCTCTAGAGACAGTGCAAATGTTATTACACCTAACATGTTTACCACTCACGGTTCGTGACTCCCTTGTGCTCAAGAAGTTGTTGATCATAATAATATTATGGACTCCCAACTCTCTCACTTGGATAAAGAAGCAAATTCAAACAAAAGAAGGAAAAGGGAAAGGTTTAATCAAGTTATGTTGGAGTGCATTATTGTAAACTCTTGGTATTGATAGATAGTAGCAGGTGGATTACAATTGATTTAGTTTTCATGTACATCATAAAGTTCTCACTTGATGTTTTCTTTGCACCCGGTCATCAAAATTATTTTAAGGACAATTTTTTGAAATGTTCCTGGGCTCGTTTGTACTGTAGATTGATGTAGCAATCATTGTTGCTCAATTTTAGGATTTTGGAGACAATATTATTTTACAATTGATCTAATGTTATCATTTTTTCATTGCCTATCCTTGCGTCTTTCTTAATAAAGCTTTTGCACATTCTTATCAAGTTTTCTATCCCGAGTCACATCAATTTAGATAATATGAAATGTCATATATATCCATTATCATGTCTTTTGTAAGAATATATGAGAAAAAATAAAGTACTACAGGTATTTCCATGATATGCACAGTCTGAAATTTACCTAAGGGCACTACTTACATTCATTTTGTCATTTAACTAGTGCACTAGTAATTAACTAGTGCCAAAAAAAATTGAAAAATATTTGAAGCAACATCAATTGTCTGTTTTCAATTGTCATGATGAGCTCAGAACACTATTGTGCTCCAAGTTAATGGGCATGCTTTT
>JALLOT010000578.1:0-19123 GCA_036939595.1 Thalassiosira livingstoniorum
ATTGGAAAGGTGTGACTGAAAAATCGTGCTGAGTCAACAGTGCAATTATTTATAGGAAAAACTCTGATGAAGAAACTCCTGTAAGTAGAACTTTGGACTTAGTTTTTCCATGTTGGAACTATTTCTGAATTGTCAAATGAAGCTTATTTGAACATGAAAGTAAACCTCAGGGTGTTCCTTTGGACAAACATGGTAGAAAACATCAAAAACACAGAATTCCAATGATCAATAGGCCCTCCAGCCCTCTCAAATACCTAAAAACATGCAAAATATCATGTGTTTTGCTGCTCAAATTGATTTCACAAATCTTGAAATTCTGCTTCAAAATGAGGGAGGGAGTGTGGTAAAACTGGAAATTAAATCAAGGTCCCCTTAAACTGCTAGGATATTTCCATATCTTGCTCAAACCATTTCATTGCTACTAAACTGGTCAAAATTTCAACCCCACAATAATCTTTTAACAAAAGGGTTTGGATAATGGTAAAATCAATTTGTTTATATTGATCTTCTAGGGAGGGTAATACTGAGTTCAACAAGAGAGAGCAGCAAATTAGAACATTATGGTGTATCAAAGTCAGTTGCTGCACTAGTTAGATGAATTTTAGGTCTGAAGAAACAAATATTAGGCTACCTAAATTTCTATTCTTACCTAAGGTTGAACCAAAACAGCATAATATTTACATTATAGTAACAAATCACATCGTGTATTACATAATTCTGAAGTTGTCACAAAAAGAGTCCAAGAATTAAGAATACTGAAATATTATCTGATACCAAAAACTATCAGGTTTGAATGAGTTAAAAAATTTGCTTTATGTGTATCGATAAAATATTACCCAGTAACAGTAATGTCCACTTGCCTCAAGATAATTAGTTCTTTTCCACTTAATGATTCCCAATGGTGTGCATCCAAGCATACTAATAGAAGATGCAAAGGTACATCAATTATCCATACCCATTGTATTAATAATAAGTAGCAAATGAAAATGTTGTAGAGCAAGAATGTTGAACATTGCAGATTAACTAAACATGCTCACAGTGTATGTCTACAAGTTCCTGGTCCAAAAACATTCTTTTCAGTTCAGAACCAGGATCTCAAAAACATGATTTATTTCTTTTGCTCCTTGTCTTCCTAAAAAAGAGAAGGTTGTTATGTTGGCTTGTCAACAAGCAACAAATGACCAATATCAAACTGCCTTGTCAGTATTAATTGAGTTTCAACATGAAAAACACATACCAATTTTATTCTACGTCACAACCAACCCAAGGCATTTATTTTTGAAGCAAAACACTGCTTTCTTTCTCAGGATTGTTCACCATGGAGCATCCCTTCTTATTTCCAGTTGCAATTTGTTAGGCCATAGCTTAGACCAAAGCCTTGGTATGGTACAAGTGAAAAATACACAATGATGCCCCTTGTATGATGCATGTTCAACATTGCATACTAGAAACATTACATTCCAAAATCCAGTTACAAATATAGCTATTGGGCAGCTTTTGTTGTCATTTTGTACTGAATTGGACTTGGGTTGTCACATTGGGATCAAAATGAACTTATGAGTTCCTGAAAAGAATTATTTTCCCTGAATATAATCACTATTTAAATTCTTACAAAACAGTTTTCTTTGGAGTCACACCTCTTATCCTTGAAAATGCGGTATTCTTCCTGTAAATTATGAATGTTTTCAAGTCAAGAGAATCCTTGATGATCTTCCAATTTCAACACAAGCTTGCTCAAATGTGTCTTTGTTTGAGACAAGAAAAATCCTAAGCTCATAGGTTGTATGGTGACAGTTGTTGACTCAAATTTCCTTTAAAATATTTCTTTTTCGATTGTTTCATTATGAGAAATAATTTGTTTTGTGGTGTTTTTTGGTCACAATAATGATTCATTGTATATCATAGTAATAGTGCAGGTTCTTAGTGATTTTTTGCCTTCAAGTGACACTTGTTCACTGGTTAAGAGCTTGCCTGTATTTTGTTCAAACAAAATTAACAAAACCAAAGAGTTGTGTCTTATTTTTATGATGATGTGTCTTTCACAACAAGTGTTAAAATTGTTTTAAATTTTTTATCACCATTATTGTACACATGAATTTTACAGCAGTAATAATCACAATAGAGAATAGCAGTGCCTTGTCAATACTATGATACAATCATTCATTTCTTGTACTCATTCCAATCATAACAGTTTGATATGTTAACTTTGATAGCCAATTTCCATAAACTTGACTTTCATGAACTAATCAAGGAATCAAAAATGGCACAACAAAGATTTTCCAAGGAGTCCAAGTAAAAAACAAAATAAACTCAATATTCAAAAAAAAAGTCAGACTGAAAGATTCTCTACTAATACTACCCTAGGAGAGTCTATACCAAATTTTATTTGAATAATACAATTTTTAGAAGTCACATGGTAGTATAATTTGAATTTTTATTTTTTAGTAAGCAATGATATTTTTGGTTGAAAAATTAAAAAAACACTACGTTGAAGTATACTAGAAATGAAGTACACCAAACAAAATATACATTCATGCCAGAATCTGTAAAATTTTAAGTGGAAGTTATTAAACCAATAAAATGACTAAGAACAAACTCACAATTACTAAGCTTTGGAAAAAAAATCCAGCAAGATTTTGCTTTTCAAATTGTCCATGTTTTTTTTTCAAAAAAAAATAAAACATTTATGAAACAAAGTATTAGTCATATGTGAGTTATGACATGATTAAAAAAATGATGCTGTCTCATATGAAGTCATTTCTCAAACAAAAGAGTTTGCTTCTGTTTCTGTATAGTTTTTCTCCAGATTCCTCTATGTTCCTTTACATGAATCCAAATGCTTCCATAGTCCTTCATACTCATCCATACTCACCCATACTCATCCATAAACCTCCATTAGTAAATCCTCCATCCTTCTTCATTCCATTCCTTCTTCATTCCATTCCTTCTTCATTCCACCTTTCCTTTCCAAACTTTAATTTTTTTAATGCATGCTTAACAGTTATCAATGATGTTTAGCATTCAACTTTATCAGTCTTTTCTTGAAATTCAAATTAGACAGGGAGTTACGTACATTAAACTTGTACTATTATGTAAGTATGGCACAATAATAATATCCAATATGGGTACATACAGGTAGAACAAAGTACATTTTTTAAAATGGTATTTTTGTAGAACTATACATAAAAATATTATATTTGATCAATATGAAATATTTTTGTACTTGAATTCTACCCAATAATGATGTGTAGAATCTTAAAAATATCAAACAGACTTCATATTCATCTCATTCAAAACCAATATTTTTTATTTTTATCATTTTTATTTTTACTAGATCATACAAAATGAAAATATTTTTTTTTATGAAAACACATTTTGTCAAATATTTTTGCATTCTACAGGTTTTTCACCATATCTACAAGCTTTTGAGTATCATTGGTACTAAAATACTGAAAAATTGAAATGAAGGAGGTGATGTGGGATGGAAGAATGGAGAAGAACAGAGGAAAAAAGAGGATAATAGAGGGTGATAGAGGGGCTGTGAGATGTCACCATGATATCTCAAACAGGGCTACATATTTTTGTTAGTTTAAATACATGGTAGTTGGTGAACAAAAAGATTACTTTTGACATTAAAAATGTTTGATACTATGTTAACATTGAACCATTCTAGTAATCACAATTTACATAAGCTCAAAATAATGTTTTCCAAAGCTTCATATGTTTATTTTAAAGCATAACCTGTTTTGATGAGCTATTTATACATATTTGAAAATAAATGAAGTCTTTTCCCATATTGAACCAAAAAATCTTCATATCACAAAATCTTTATCTGAAACTAAAATGACTGGACAAAAGTTAACCAATTGTTGGTTATCTGCAGGGTTACCCTATTCGAAAAATACCATACATGGAACTTGACAGTCCCAATGACTAGAGTTAGAGTACAAAATTGAAATAATAATTCTTTTTAGCCAATCACAAATCAATTAGCTGATGGTTTTAGCTTGGAATAATCACTAACCATCCATTTAGAATAACACACACTTTGCAACAATTGTTTTGAGGAAAATTCTCTGATTTCTTTTGATCAGAAATTTAACCACTAATAGAATTCAAAATAGGAGTAATTTTTAAAATTCACTTTGTTTTACATTCAAGAATTGTTCAGAAGATTGAAAAAAGTATGAACCAATGTGCTAAGCGTGATATTTCTTTGGTTCCACATTATTTGAGGCTTGGATGCAAACCCAACAGAAAGCTTGATCCTGATCCTAACACAAATCTGATTAGTTAGAACTACTATATAGCCCTGTGTCAAAAATTCAAATTTCCTTCTTTCACTTGCAACTTTTCAAATATTCATTACAAACTAAAATATGCAGGAAACCAACACTGTTATTTTTCACATGTAACAAAACCAATACCAATGCAAATGCAGCATCAATAAGAGAGTAACCTTGAAATTTTAAATAGCAATCAAACATCCAATCTTTGAGTAGAAGGATTGTATGATTGGTTGATCTGAGGTACTCACTGATCCCTGGTGAATTTGCACCATGGGAAAGTAGGTGTTGCTTAGTTTCACCTGCATTGAATGCTTCAATTTCAAAAGCAAAATCCTTTAGCACTTGCAAGCTTCTTTCAATTTGTGGGTTTAATGTGTTGGTTAGATGCTAGTTTTCTTCATTCTTTTCCAGGACTACTATAATTCCAGGACATAACACAAACTCTAGTATGATAGTGTGTCCATGCCATAGTTCAATCCATATCATTGTAAGTGGAAAAGGGTCAATACATAAAATGACCAGGACTAATCTTACAATTACTAAGTTTTGGGAGTTTTTCTTTTTCTAACAAGATGTTGCTTATCAGATTGTCTATGTTTTTTTATTTCTATAACATAAAACATGTATAAAACAAAGTCTTGGTCATAGGTGAGTTGTGGCATGATTAAAATAGTTAGGAGTAAATACACACACCTGAAGCCATTGGTTAAACAAAGGAGTTTTCTTCTGCAAATATTTTTAAATTTTCCTCTTTACTCCTTCATATCCCTCCATGTCTCTTATTCCTTCTTGTTATTTTATATTCCTTCCTATCCCTCCATCTCCTCCATACCCCCCATACTTCTCCATACTTCTCCATCCTTCTTCATACTCCTCCATCCTCCTCCATAATTATTCATGTGTAACTGCTCCATACTCCTCCATATTCCTCCATATTCCTCCATATTCCTCCATATTCCTCCATGAGTAACTCCTCCATTCTTCTTCATCCCATTCCTTCTTCATTTCACCATTCCTCCTCAAACTTTTTTTGAATACATGCTTAACACTTATCAATGATGTTTAGCACAATTGTAGATTAAAGTGGTTAATGAATTGATTCAGAAATGACATAAAAATATATTTACTAGGACTTAATCCAACTATATTCAGAAGCTGATTGTAAGCATAATAAATCAACGATTGGATGATGAATAAGGATTTGATACTTAGTGTCAACTTCATGTGCAAGATTGATTGTAAGGGGTTCAAATTCCCTTTTAACTTTCCTCAGTCATTGTCATTGGAATTTTTCACTCAAGTTGTCAGAAATGAGGAATCAGATTGAATTTCTGGATGTGCATGGTAGTACCATTAAAACAACAAATGAACAAGAATGTGGTGGGAAATTAGAGCCTGCCATTTGAAAACGAAAAAACTTCTTCTGGGTCCCATACTTGAAACAAATTAATGATCTGATGCTGGTAAATTTTCTTGATGAGTTTGAGGAATGCAGCAATTAACCTCTTTAAATTAAACTTTAAGTATTGGACCATGCTCATTCTAACCTTTCCTTTCATTGAATAACCCAAGTTAATTCCTAGATAATAATGAAACTTACTTTAGTGTATTTTCAACTTTGGGCCATATAGACCTGGTGTTGGTTATCTTACAAGGATTTATGTGACTGAATTTCAAATCATTGGCATGCCAAGTTACAGTCATTTGGATGCCTCAAATCATTGTATTAGATACACATGGGTCATTGGGTTCAGGACAAAACCGTATTAGTATTATGCTTCCAGGTCATCATTGAACCTATCATAAAAGATTAAAACAATGCAAGGCATCCTGTAAAATGCCTTTTGAATATTTATTTAGAGCAGGGGCCTCCCACATGAGTTGTATGTAATATATTTTCTGTAAAATTTAGGTGCCAAAGCTACCATTAACTCAACTAATCTTTATTTCAACAACATGACAATTTTGTTGTTAGTATATGTGTGCAAATAAGCTCATGGGATGTCATAAATGCTTGTAACATCCTTTCCATTGTAAGCTTCTAAGACACAGGTCACAATTATCCCTCCCAAAGTTACAATTGACAAAGAAACATCCTCATTCATGATGCATTTTGGCTGTGGACTTGTCATCATTGTGATTCTTGGTGAGTAATATCAATGATTGTAATGATTTTCATTCATCTTTTTCCATGAGAGAAGTTGGATTTACTGATATAAAGCCTGCATGTCATGCAGTTATCCTAATCCTAATTTCTTTTTGACTGCCATTTTGCAATCTCAACCAAATTTCTTAAGACCTGTATTTAAAGAAAACTATTGGATTAGACACACTCCAATGACATGCTCCTGTCATTTGGCTTTGGTGAATGGTTAAATAATTGGATCTGTGAGTATAGAATCGACAGTCATTGCCCCTTTTATGGGTTTGCTGGTGTATCCATAGAATTTTACAATAAAAGATGGTTGGTACTGCTGTGGAGATGGAGGGCACCACTCATGTGTTGGCTGCCCTTGGTCCTCATTTTTTAACTTTCTTCTTCATAATACTCATTGTATTCTGTTATTGTTTTGACAGCTGGTGTTCTTTGATTGTTTTAGTGAGGATTAACTTGTGGTGGCAGTTCATTATTTTTGTTTGTGTGTTGGAAGTTGTTGTAGTGGGTCTATTTGTGGGGTTTTCACTATTTAGACTCCTGATCCTGAATTCCTCAATTGCATGGACATGTGGTGGACAAGCCAGCAGAGATTGAATTACTTTGATGTCATCAATACTAGGATTAGAATCATTGTCAGGTAGAATGATATGAGGTGCCTCATTGATATGATTTGCATTTTTCAGTCTAGCCTGAACTTGTTGTTCATTTGACATATCTTTCACTGTTTCTACAGGGCCATCAGTTTATATTTCTGGGAATTGTGCCTCTAGTAGTTGCTGTAAAGGTATGTCTTCAATCACACCCTCATCATCTTCCAGTTTGTCATGATCCTAATCATTCTTTTGCATTCTTGTTCAAAAATCCAAGCTTGCTCCTGTATCATATGTGTTTCAATCATTCACACCATGAGTTCATTTTTTGGATAGCTGCATCTGGTATTGAATGGGTGTAATTTTATATTATTTAAGGACTTGGCCAGTTTTGAGACAGAAAACCATTTGATACCCTTGTTGATTTCTAGTAGGCTCAAGTGTGATAACATTGTTTGTACATAATTACTGGTGTTAGTTGTTATATCTGGGAATTATGTGCCTCTACAGAAGAAAATTGTCCAGTTTGTATCAAGCAATGATTTCCCTCAGCAATGAAATAGTAGAAATAATATTCTTTGCCGCCAATGGATTGGACCAAAAAGTACAGAAATATATGCAGTGAATCAAAACTTGCTTGTGTAGTAAGGTGAATGGGAGGTCAAAGACTACACATCTATCTTGTTGTTCATTTAACCCTCAAATTTTCTACTATACTTATCCAACATGTTTGCAAGGGGCCATATGTTGACTACAACTAAAGCAATGTAATCAATAATTTTTTTGAATTACATGTCCGCATAGACTGCATTTATTGATAAAACCTCCTTTGGCATGTAGGCATACATTTTTATGTAGCTGCATCTAACTATAGACCAGTTCTACTTGGTAAACACTTGGCTGCCATTAGTCTGATTTTCATAGAGAATTTAGTCAAAAATGGAAAATCATTGACAAACATTACATCCACTATAAGAGTGACAAAATTGTGAAACACATAAAAATCCCATTGTATATGGACACAGTCATCATACACTTAGTCTGGTTTCACTCTTACGGCCATGCCCTTGATTCCTGAAATGTCTGGACAGAAAATGGCAAGCATTGGTGGCATCTGTTGTATTATTTGGGTAATTTTTAGTGCACTTTTGCTCACCATATTGTAGAACACTATTTCAGGCAGATATACAATCTCTTCCTGGATTTTTCTGACAAGTTGGGCTCTTTCACATTGAGTTGAAAACCATAGCCCTCAAATAGTCTGATCCATTGTCACTACCTTGAATGATCGAGTCAAAACTATAAATAGTATGCATGCACACAAACTCATTTCATGCTTGAACATAGTACAAACTCCACTGGGTGAGTTCACTACCCAATCACCATCATTTATGATGTACAAAATATATGGAAACGTTTACCCTCCAAACATGCCAAGGATATAGGATGTTTGCAATGTCCCTGGGGTTGAACCGCACCTCCAACTCTCCAAAATCAACCTTCTTCTTTGTTGCTGTGGTCCCAGCATTATATTGGCCTTAAAACTGTGTAGTCAAACCCCTGATGCTATCTGAAGTCTTAAGCCTTGTGTCCATTTTCAGCCCACTGGCATGGTATTCAAAGGAGTATGACATTATGTGTAGTCATCTGTGGACATTTTTTTGTATTCCACAAAAAGCAGAGTTTTTCAGCATAAGCTTATTTTTATAAAATAAACACTTTGGAACACAAGTAAAATGTCCTAGGATGACTACATAGATAGTTTGGGTAGATCAATTGGTTATAAGTGGAGTATGAATTGAGATGAAAACAATTTTGTAAGTGGAACCCTGTCAGGCTTTCAAATCTTATATGAGTTGTCAGACCTCTGGAATTTCAAAAGGTCAATCCATCAATTCTGTCTTTGCCAGCCAACTCCTGACCCATATTAAAATGCATCTGACCTTGCTCCTACCTCCTTGGTGATGACATGCATTCTTTCACTCAGTGATCCATATTTCCAAAAAAGAAACATGCTGTTTTGCCATTACTGTTTGTCTTTACATTTGGCTCTGGTTTAGCCTCATCTTTGCTCACTTTTGCTTTTTTTATGAAGGATACTCTAGATTCTCCTCATTACCCCTTCTTCTGAGCAAAGTCCCCCCCCTGGATTGACCTTGTATGGCAGAAAATAAGACTTAGGCACCCAGTAATTGAACAAGGGTTCCTTTTACATGCTTGTTTGCCAAATCAAGTTTCAAGTGACAGTACCTAGCATTGCTGGTGTTACTCAAAAATAAGACACACTCATTGAAAACCCATCAGATATGACTCCTACTACTTTCTAAGCCATTAAATTAGCAAATCCTACCTAGAAAAATTAATTTTTTGATCTTTTCAATGGTGCTATCCATGATGACAATATAGAAAGTATTGATACTGTAAAAATAAATGAAGCAACTCACCAACTCATTTTGGAGGGCTCTTGCATTAATGACAGAAATTGTTTAAGGATCAATTGAAGTAAAATAGATTACATCACTTAAGCCCTCATGATTTTCAAATCTCCCCTCATAATACTTCTGAACACTCCATAGTTCTCTGAATTTGGTGGGTATTTGATGTGTATTTGGTTCTGCTTCTGAAAACTTAAGAACAACCTCTTAACTGACTAAACAATTGACATAACTCCTTGTTTTGCCTCATTCCATTAGTGATAGATACCTTTGATTGTTTTAGTAAGTTTGATGCCATCTTGATCCTTTTCAAGATGATCCCAGGTATCTTTTGACCACAAAGCTTCCTCCAGTGCCTGAATACACTGGGTGAGTATAAGATTGAATAATTACTGATTGTTTTCATCCTACATCTCTTGCATCTTTATGACTTGGTCAAACTCTCATTTTGTCTTGTGTACCATGAAACTACTCACATCATTATAATCTCCCCCAGAATGGCATGTGTTGGCTTCAAAAAGTTATTTATGGCTTGGGAAGTTTCCTTCCCTTGGAATTAAATTTTCTCTCACATACTTGATTGGGCATTCAATGGATTTGTTGCACAATATGGCAAGGCTAGGCAGGTGACAGCAAAAAATGGAATCATCTAGCCCTAAAATTGTGGATTCAAATGTTGGTTTATTGACTTGATATGTCCAGTGCCATTGACCACCAGGGACAACATTTGTCTTGCTGATGCTTATTTTTGCCTAGAAAGACATGGTTGCTTCAAGCAAACACACCTATGGTCCTTTTGAAGTATATGTTTGATCTAAACACTCCTACCAACTAGATGACCATGCAAAGAAGGTTTGACTTTGCTGATACACATAGGTATTAATTTAAAAGAGAGCAATTCTTGCCAAAATATCTCCCTCTTGATTGAAATATGTTATTTCAGTGATTTTTTTCTAGTACTATACTCACTCTTTCTCTTCTTATTTACAGTAGGTGCCTGATTTGTGATGTCCCCCAACAACCCCCCCTCACTCTGTGCTTAGCATAGCAGTGGCACCACCACTATCATCAATCTAAGATGAATTTTAGCTTGTAATTTATCTTGCTGATGATTCTTTACTATAATCTGCTGCATCACACCAAATTTTTTTCATGGTGCTGCTTGTTTCTCATATTTCTTTTTGTTCTTTCAACATCTTTTCTGATCATTAAAAATAAGTGAAAAATATCATCATTGACTAACTTAAATAGTGGTGATCTACCAAAGCCACTAATTTATCATTGATCTCACAGAGGTTTAAAGTATTACTCATTAGTGAAATAAGACTCTTAAAATTATCCTTGAGAATGAAAAATCTTTACGTTGCATCATGTTGCACAAAAATGTGTTTGGCATGTCAATAAATTAAATAAGTTTTATTTTTAGTTCTATCTTATATTAAAATCACATAAATCAAGTGACTTGAAATTTTCTTGCAAAAAAAAATTAATTTGAGCATGATGTATTTTTAGTCACAAAAAATAATTTTCAAAGGTTTTATCATGTGACTCTAAGGCGTGGATTAGTTTTCAAATTATTTATAGGTCTTTGTTTCCACTGGACAAGAAAACATCTACTCAGACAAAAACATCTATCCAGACAGAAAAAATATACCTAGCTGGTTTTTTTTTTTCTACTCATTTCTATCAATTTATCTGTATAGAACTTGACAGAAAAAATCTACCCATTTCTTGATAGTTTTTTTACTATATGGATATAATTACAGATCATTTTCTTTCTAATTCTAAAGGAGACAAAATCTATACGGCAAAAATCAATCCATGTTTGAAAGTCACATGATGAAATTCAATGTTATTTTTTTTGAAAATCTTTCATACCATGATAACATTAAATGGAATGCAGATTTTTAAAAACCATGCAGTCACGAAACTCTGAAATGTGACATTCATTCTAAAACAACTACATTTCTGACATGAGCCATGAGTCTTACCATGCACTATTATTTATTACTGTGTTTGTTCATTGTGAAAATGGCAATAAACTGGTCACTGAAACAAACCTAAGAATGAAGCAAATGATAGAAATAAGTAAATAAGTTAAGGAAAAAATAAAATTGAGAGAAAAGAAACCTTGTATGTAAATAGGTAGTACTTATGACAGATACAAAGATCTAGAAACCTGTGTAAATAATTTTTGATCTTTCTATTAGCCCGCCTTTTGGACGGCTGCACTCAGGCCGGCCTCAGTGGACCTTCCTGTAAATAATATGAGTAATCAAAATTTCAACTTGCAGCGCTTTTCAGCAACACCATTTCAACATCTCCGAAAAGATTTCGTCATCTCCACTTCGTGTTTCATTGCCAATTGCCATCGTCAGAAACGAATTCCCTTCCGAATTGCCATTGACAAATCCATAAGCCTTTGTGACGAGGTATTGCAGTGATCAGTGAGTGTTTCGGGCCAGAACGAGCAAGTGGGTATTTTTAACATTCACTCTCCACTCTCCCTTTTTATCGTCGTTAACGTTGTTGTATCTCACATCCTTCGTTTCAATTAATTTTTTTAGCCACATCCCACATCTACTGCAGTACTCTGGATCAATAAGCCGGTAATCGCTAATAGCAGAAACATAAGGATAAAACCGACAAAACGACCGAAACAACTATGGCAAACGATTCCCGAAAAGACGTTTCACAAAAACCGCTGCCACAGTCGGTAGAAACAATCGCGATCCCGCCATCAAAAGAATCAATGATCCAATCGTCCAAAGATCAATTGGAACAAGTTCATCATGAATTATTCGAAGCATGCGTGGAAGGGCAGTGGGATGAAGTGATTCGATTGTGCGATGAGTATGTTAAGGCAAGACAAGAGTGTGGAGAGGATGATGGTGCTTTGTTTGGGAAGTTGAATATTAAGAAATGGAATAAATGCAGTGTTGGCGAGGACAGCGCTGGCAGCGGTGGCAGAACTGAAGGCAATTATGAAGAGAACGTGGCTCAGAGAGAGAATGAAGGAAATGGAGGAAACAGTGATGTTGGCATGGAAGGGGGTGAAGAAATTTGCAATGGACAAGCAATAGATAGCAAGCCAGGTGATGAAATCCATACTGAAAATGAAATCAAAGATGCAAATTTGGATAAAAATGATGTCAGCAACAGCTCCATCAACCAATCTAATGAAGCCACGGCCAATGAAGAAACCACTGCAACAAATCCAAACATCGCTCGCAACCTCCCAAACATAAACGGGCAAACCACTGACTCAACTGACCAGACCAATGCAACTAACCAAACCATTCATGTCCACCCGGCCACTCAAACCTTTCCCCTAAAATTACACCCCGAAGAACATGCTGAACCAGAACTAACCCCACTACAAAAACATTTGATCAAAATGGATGTCTTCAGTGATGTCCCACGGAGAAATCCCTTGATGGCGGCAGTGATACACGTGGCAATTGATATGGCGGCTCACTATCGTTCAGGGGGTGGTGATGCCACTGCTGGTGCAGGTTCAGTTCGAAGTGCAATCGGAAAACCATCAGGACATGGAGGAGCAGTCTCTCTCTTTGGAGATATCGCCCCCTCCGTCCCCTCCAATAGCCCCACCAACCCCAACCACCCCAATCGTAATCGTCTCAACCAGCGACCCAACAGGCGAACCAACCCCTTGGGTATGGATTTAATTGGAATGACCCACATAGAAGAACGGAACCGATTGCGTCATCCCGGGAGTACCATGGCGTATGGTTATTCATTTGATGCGTTGCAGGAGGGAGATTTTTGTCCGTATAGAGTCATGTGGGATAATTGGAGTGTTTGGCGGGAAAATGACGAGGATGCCGAAGGGTCTGGGACCGAGGAGGGTAAAGATGCGTCAGCTTCTCAACCGTCACACCCGCACGAAACAGCATCATCGTCATTTTCAAAACCATCATTGCCATCGAATGAAATCTACCGAAACCGCCGCCTACGTCGCCATGCAATCACCAAATTATGCCGCACCAACCCCGTTTGGATTGCCTTGCCCATGAACCCATTGGGAAAGAGGAGTACATTTGATTCATACACGCATCAGCAGGAGGAGGAGGAGCTGGCTGAAGAAGACGATGTGGACGAGGCGATAGAAGATGAGGTGGAAGACATGGTGGAAGATGAGTCATTGGAGGGAAATGAAAATGATAAATCCAAGGAGACTGAGGAAAACAGAAATGTGATTGAAGTGGACAAAAACAAAGATGAAAATAGACATAATGATGGCGGATCAAACGGTGTTGGTGACAATGACGCGGTGGACCAACCCAAACAGCCTTTGCACGATTCAAAAAACCTACAAAGTGACCTACTACCAAAACAATCGGAACATCCGGATCAATCAGATGACATTGAACAATCAGATATTCCCGAGCAATCTGAACCCCACGACCCACCACGAGGAACCACACCCCTCCACCTTGCCGTACGCATGCGCAACCTTCCCCTTACGCGCCTCCTCTTGAAATACTGCTCCGAAGCCTCCGAAATCGCCGATGGTGATGGATGTTTTCCATTGCATTATGCAGTGAGAACGATGGATGAGTTGGTGGTTTTGAGGAGGGCCGGGATGGGAGGTGTTGGTGAGAGGATGGGTGGAGGGGATGGTGGTGGTGTGGGTGCTTTGGGAGGTGGAGTGGGCGGCGCATTGGTTGGTGGTATTGGAGGTGGGGGTGCTGGCGGAGCAGGAGGAGCTGTGGGTGGCGCGGGTGGATTAGCTGCTGCCGGTAGGAATGGAAGAGAAGGTGGTGGTGTACTCATTGGTCCTGGAGGAAGAGCAATTCTTGGCGGTGGAGGTGGAGCAGGGGGCGGAGCAGCAGGTGGTGGTGGGGGTGGTGGGGCAGAGGGAGCTGGCACTGATCCAGGAACCAATGTGACCATGGGACCTATGCTCAAGTATCGATCTAGGTGCATGTATCAGGCAATTCGAGAATCAACGACATTGGGAAGGTATAGAGTGAGGAAATGTAAACGAAATCTGAAGCTGAGGCAATTGGGCAGAATTGGAAAGTTGCAGAAGAAGGAGAAGAATAGAGCGAATCAAGCACAGATGAATGGAGAAAAAATAAATGATGGTGCTACGAAGAAATTAGAAAATGGAAATCTTTCAAAAAATTCAAAAATTAAAAATGTCGGAAAAAATAACGGCACTAAAGTAACGGCCAATTCCAACTCTCGCTCCAATATCAACACCAAATCCAAAACCCAAAGCCCAACCAACAATCGCAAAAGACTCACCAAAGTCCCCCACTACCCCAACATTTACGACACGCCACAATCCCTGACCCGTGCCCTCCTAGCCCTTGGCACCGTTGACGAAGACTCCTCCCTCGTCCTCCAATCTGAATGGGACATTGATGAAAATGGCAGTGCCAACCCTCCCAACTACCACGACGACAAGCACTTTACCATCCCTGCCGGAAAGTTAGCCAAGCTGAATTCTCTACTTCATGATACAAATCTAACCAACAAAACTAAAACAATGGCTCTTCATAGACACGAACTCCTCAATTCTCTAACCACCGAACAACTCAATGAGTTACAAGCTAAAAATACAACTATTTCCATAGAATTCCCCCTCCTCCAAGATCCAGATCGGATACACTCCCGGGGAGTCTATCGATCTACCCGTCCCTGGAAGAATGAACGTCAACGAACTCAGGCCATCCAATGTTTATGTGAGGCGTACAAGGGTGGATTGACAGGGCAGACAGATGATGGAGGAGAAACTCCTATGCTATTGGCGTGTAGGACGTTTCAGGGGAGTATGGCGGGGGAGGGTGGTGAGGATGAGGGTTTGGAAGGGTTGGATGATTTTTTGGACGGATTTGGCTTTGACGAAGAAGAGGAGGAGGAGGGTGATGAGGATGGGGATGGGTGGGATGAGACTGGGGAGGATGAGGCGGATTATGAGGTGGATTTGCCTCCATTGGAGGGTGGAAATGGTGGTGATGGCATTGAAAAGAATGATGGAGATGATGTTCTGGCTGCCAACGTGGCTGCTGACCAAACTACAGGCAGTGGCGAAGCTCAAGATACCCAACATCGGCCGCGCATAGCTGCCGCCCCACTTCCAGACGAAGAAGAAGCTCAAGATGATGAACAATTAGACCTACATGAAGACCTACGAGAAGACCTGCCACCTGCCAATGCCAATGCTACCCCAGATCCTATAGAAGCCCTTCAAATTATGATTAGATTTGATGCACAATACAACAACAAAGATGCCATGGGTCTACCCGACGACGAAGGTGAGTCTGAAACCAGGCCATCAAGTCTTTCACGTATTTTCTTTTTTGATCTGTTTGAATTCTACAATTCCGCTCATTGTGCTTCTAAATTTCTAAATTGTGTTCTACTTTGACAACTGCCATCAATAGGAGAAACTCCCCTTCACGCCGCCACACGCATAGGAGCCCCCTCCCGCCTCGTCCGAATCGTTCTCAACGCACTACCATCCTCCGCATCCTGCCCCGCCGAAGATGGATCTACACCCCTCCATCTCGCGTGCAAACGTGCCTCTCACCTAGCTCCCGAGGGACCCGGCGGACTTGGGACATACGATCCCGAAACCATTCACTTGTTGGCTGAAGCCAGTGGAGTGGGTACATTGGTGGCAGCAGATGATGAAGGACGGACGCCATTTCATGTGGCGTGTTTTTATGGGGCGAGCCCGGGGGCTTTGATGGGGATGTGTACGGCGGAGGGAGGGCAGGAAGGGTTGTTATGTAGGGATTTGGAGGGGCACATGCCTTTGGGGGTTTATTGTAGGCATGCCACAGATTTTCATGGGTGAGTGCCTCAAATGACGACGTCTTAGTTGGATTTGTGGATTCAAATCCTAGCTCAAAACTCACCTTGTGCCCAATTTCATTTCACCTTCCCCATCTCCAGCCTGCGAGTCCTTGTAGAACGATGCCCTGATGCCGCTGTCGCTTTAGGCGATGGAAACCGTCTACCCATCCACCGTG
Organism: Thalassiosira livingstoniorum; assembly: GCA_036939595.1. Lineage (NCBI taxonomy): Eukaryota > Bacillariophyta > Thalassiosirophyceae > Thalassiosirales > Thalassiosiraceae > Thalassiosira > Thalassiosira livingstoniorum. Next base: position 16,480 of record JALLOT010000578.1, read on the forward strand.
TCGTTGCAACCTTCAACCTCTCTGTCAATGTGGACGTCCTCCGCCTCCTCGGCAATGCGTACCCCCGTGGTCTCGACAAAAAGGACTCTCGGGGCATGACACCTCTAGCCTTACTCTGTAATTCCTACAAGGGTCCAATGTCGGTTGATATTCCAAAATTGATGAGTCGCCAGACTACTTTGGCACGGTGTCTTTCGAACAAGGTTTGGTTGATGATCCGATATTTAGTGTTGGCAGGACAGGCGAATCGACGGTGGATGAGGAAGCATATGAAACCAATTGGGGAAGATCTGGTGGATGATAATGGAAATCCCGTGATGGCCATGCCAACAGAACGGATGCTTCATGCGGTGCTACGAGATGCTTCGTCCTCTGCAGAGATTGTGAAATTGGCTTTGATAATCCATCCTCAAGAGTTGTTTGAATCGGACGAGGACGGCAATCGTCCATTGCATTTGTGCTGCTTTCGTGATTCTGGCTGCACTGCCGATTTTAAAAACAATGAGATGGACATTGGCCAGTCATCGGATGATGATAGTGTATTTCATAGAATCAATGAGGATAATGTGATTGATGTGGGGCCGGGTGATATGGAAAATGCACCATCGGATCGAAGACGCAGACGGAGTTTGCAGTACAATCCATTTCACGCATTTAATGATATTTTACTAACTGTTTTACAGAACGACAGGTCGGCAGGTAAGACCAAACTGGTTTGGTGTTGTTTTTTGCGAAACTTTATATTCACCTAATGGTTTTCAACTGTGTCTGAATGTTTCAACCCATCAACTAAAGCATCACGTCGCAATAGCCAAGGATTGTATCCACTGAACATTCTCATTGACAAAGGATCGACATGGCAAGGCGGTGGAGTGGATAAGGTATTCAAAGCTTATCCTGGAGCCCTTTTTTCGTACGATTTGTGCAACGGTGCCTTTGTCATGGCACTTGGACGTGCAGCATCATATTCGCATTCGGAGAATCCAGAAGCACTCAAAAGGGAGCAGGCGGATAGTATCGGAGCCCTGTTGAGGCTGTTGAGAGGGAAACCTACTATTATGGAGGGTGCTGATGCAAGGGCTTTGGCAGGAAGTGCTTCTGATGCTACTGGTGCTACTGGTGCTACGGATGCGTCTGGTGCAGCTAGTGCTACCAATGACACCACTGCTACTATTAGAGTAGGCGATGACAACGAGCAAATGAGAGAGAATGATGGCGACGAAGAGATAAAAGAACCAGTTGCGAAAAGACCTCGACTGGAGTAGGCGTCGAAAGTGTGTTTGCTAACAGGATTCTAAAGTGTTCTCTCCAGCTAAAGAACACCGAGTTGTGCCAACATCTCCGACAACGATGTGTTCCTTGCATATCGGAGTCTGCTCTCATTTAGGACTTTGCGGCTCCATCTCATCAGTCCTTACATATCAATAGATACTCCAAGGACAAGCACCCGAACAGACTTGCGATAGGAGGCTGATACTGTATCGAATTTATTTTCATCGTTTGCTTTGAACATCATTCGTATGATAGACTTTTATTTTTAAGGGATTCAGAAGACATTCTCATTATTTTGCTCAGACAAATTTTGTTTAACTATTCAAACATTCATTCACAACACAAACCGACGTATAGGATCACTTGAGAAACTTTGACAGCCATTGAAACCCATCTTTATAACCCATTCTCCTCACAACGGAACACATATACACCTCAACTGGACAAGAAAAGCAACTATTTTCATCCAACACTACGAAGTCTTTACCGTATGTATCTTCTAAACCAAGGGCACTTCTTAACTCTGCTTCAGAAACGGCCATTGGCATATCAACCTTATTTCCAAGAACCAAGAATGGAACTCCTCGAAGAGCATCACTCAAGAGCAAGCAATTGAGCTCATGCCGGGCCTCACTGAACCGTGCTCTATCCACTGCATCGACCACAAATACCACACCATCTACAGTTACCATGTATTCCTGCCATAACCTCCGTGCTGTCTCGTGGCCGCCCAAGTCAAACGTTTTCAGCTTCAATGAACCGATTAGTAGCTCCTCCGAATGAGGATGGATTGTCGGCTGTAGCGACACTGCTCGATTGTCTTTGAGCATTCGGAGCAGAGTTGTTTTTCCGGCATTGTCCAGACCCAAAAATAGAATTTTGGCACTCTTGTGGTATAGACCTGAGAAAAAATTTGATGCAGTACGTAGCAGTTTGCCGTATTTGAGCTCACCGACCGATACGGCGGAAATGGTTTTCAGATTTAGCAAGACAGCCATTTAGAATTCTTACCGAGAGATGAAAGTACGGAGTAGTACCAATCCCACAAAAGAGACATGTTTTTGTTGTAGTTTCTTGTATATTGTGTTTACGAAATTTGTAACGGTGTATCGTTTTATGATCTTGAGACGAAGTAAAGTCAACAGCAGGAGGGAATTGGCTGAGAACAGACAACATTTTCCATGGGACGATACCATGATTTGCACATCAATCTTGAAGATAATTTTCTTTGCTGCCTGCAACAAGAAAGAATGCAGTTGTACAACAGAGGAGCATCATAATATATGGTATTCAGTCATGCTTGACCACATTCGCTTTTTCGGTGGAAATTGTGGATGCAAAATAGGTGCACGACAGAAATAATTAATTCAGT
>JALLOT010000579.1:0-19110 GCA_036939595.1 Thalassiosira livingstoniorum
CCCCAGGAACCACGCTACAGCTAGAATGGATTGCCATGCACTACCAACGAAAAAATTGACAAAAACTGATGTCCTTGAAAAATACACCTAAATTTCAGGAGTTAACCCTAAACAGAATATTTGGCTGGAAACATTAGGGATAATGGGTACATAAAACTAAAGTTGCAAAGAATGAATGTCCCTTCCATTTAATACAAATTTTCAATTTTTTTGCTCCACAGGAACCATATCAACTCAAGACATTATTTTTTTTCTACTCACCAAAACCATTGATATTTATCAACTAATACACAGTTGATAAGATTGCCATACGAAGGGATAGAAACCCAACTAGTGCAGTAGTTTTGTGCACCCATTGTGGATACAGAGATGAAGCCTTCACTAGTGCTATTTTTGTGCCTTGTGTCTACTCTGGACCACTATGTTTTGTAATATTATTTTTTCATTTTTCAGTTGTTCTTGGAAACCAGATGATCCAAACATTAGAAGTAAAATCAATATGAACAGAAGAGGCCTAATAAGGCCACTATTTGATCGTAGAAATCATTATTCCTTTGTAAGAACAGGTGAGAAATTCAAGACAATCACAAGTTACTTCATGAAAACAACACCATTCTACATGCCCACATAATGCCACATGCCATATGGTGCAAACATCAATAATGACGCATGTTAATTCCATAAAAGAGAATGTCAGGGAATACATTCTTTCAGATTCTATCTGATTTGATGCAAAAACACCCCCCATCCGGACTCCATCTTTGAATGAAGCAATTTCACATGAAAATACAGAGTTTATCCTGGTTCGTCAAACAATTTAACAGCAACCAAGCAATTTTCTTCACTAATGTGATTAAAAATTTCACACATGCAACTTCATGTCACTTTATTTTCCCAGAGAACACACAAGGCATGCACTCATTTGGTTTCAAAAATAAACACACTGCACTTCATGATTTTTTGTGATCCAATTTTCTCACACTGCATTTTTATTTAAAATTGTGGGAATCTAATAAAAAAGACACTTATGCAAGCACTCACACCTCATTTATCAGAATGCAGCAATGGCACATAAAATAATTGCATCACTCCAAAATTTGGAGCACAAAAAATAAATTCAGTGCAATGCAGTTACATAGAAATTACTATTCAATAGTCATTAATTACTTAGAAAAAAATTTAGAATGAATAATGAAACCATTTAACAGTAACCTTTGAATTTTTGATTCACTGAGGGCCCAGGTGATACTCTGTGTTACAAACTCACCCCATTATTATCAATGTGCCAATGTCAACACCCAAGCCCACAAATAAAATTTTGTTTCCAACTCCAAAGCCACATTATACCACTGCACTTTTGCTATGGAAAAAGAAAAGCAACAGTAAATAGTAAATGTAAATCTTACAAAAATGGAAAGCAATCTAGATGATGGGGACCAAAACTCAACAAATCAAACACCTATCTTTGTTAGAGCCAACACCATCTTTGCTATCTCTGCTGCCAGTTTTGTCACCAATCCTCTTGGCATATCAGCCCCTAAGCTCCCATCACTCAATGTCTCAATGAATTAAAATGATGAGATACAATGTATTAATGACATACATGACAATTGACAATATCACATTAAATTATGATCAACAAAAGTATAGTGCAAATGACACTGTATGAACTGCACTGCTGACTTGAGATGGTTTTCTGGTTGCACCTATCTGGTATGGAATGAGTGCTTCACACCAGTGCCAAACCAGAAAGGTCTGTGTAAAACTCAATCACACTTACATAATGGAATTTTTGTCCACTTGAGTGACACCCAAAGGTTTTAACTGTTTCTATTTCTTTCATGTGCAGACACAGGTGTGAATAATGGGTAATGGCAACATTGGTGCAGTGGAAAAGCTGACCATCATTTGCAGCATGAATTTGGACATTGGTTAATGCCGTCAATAGAAATATGTAGACATTTCATATCAATGGATGACAAGACTGGTGTGGTTGTTGTTGGTGCTGATGGTGATGGCCTCAATAGCTGTTTGAAAATAGTGAATGAATATTTCCATCATATTAGCTGTGTCCCTGACAGATGGTGAAAATGAAGGCCATCTTGAATTCCAAGAGCATGTAAAGTCTTTAGCATAGGGCCAATTTTGGCATCACTATCATTGTTGTTGGTAATGTCATTGTTTGTGGCAAGACTCCACAATTGAGAGAATAGAAAGTAGCTGAAGGGGATGGGTATGGTGGAAGATATGGAATTGTATTGGAGGTGGGGTATGTGACCAGGCTTGCTGGGTATGGGTTTAGACCATGGTTGTGTTGATTGTATGGATCTTTGAGTAGGAAGTGATCGTTTAATTCATTATTAGTAGCAACATCACAAGATACTGTCTAAAATCTTACAAAATTTGAAATTTGAATTGTGAAAAATAACAGCCGGCACATAATAAATAAAAATAAAATAAGTTTGTTCAACCTAAAATGTATAGTGATAGATTGGAATCTTGCCATGAAACTATTATTGCCAAATTTGGACTTCAATCATTCCAAAGGCTCAATTAGATGACATGGAATAGATTTTTACAAAATCTCTGACTATTACTATTATTTCAATGTAGTAGGAATCCTTTACAAATGCTCTAGTTGTGTTTAAGCTCTCCAAAATCCTGGTCCAAAAACCAATTTTAGTGCTAGACTGGTAGATGATTTCATGTGTTATTCATGTATGTTGTTTTACATTTATGTGCAAATTATGATATCATATTTACTCTGAACTTTTTACAGCAATGTAAATTTATTTTTAACATTATTACAACATTGTACTGTTCTGTAAACTCAATAGGAAAGTAGGTACAAGGCAAGATACACTTTCATAGTGCAAATCTGCACTTGCATTTAGTGCAAACTGCATTTGCACATATAGTGTGGGATACACTCTGTCATATGGAATACTAAACTTTCTTTGTTTGTCAAATGAAAAAATAGTGTTGCTTTGATCATATTTACTTTTGCTTGCAGACATTATCAAGGGTGTACAAAAATCAAAGTGCTGGAAGTTCATGAGATAAGAAGTTTTCAAAATTTGGTTTAGAATCCAATAGATACTGATGTGAAGGGTATTGTGTGTAAGTGGAACAACTTTATCCCAAGTTGACCAGTCACTATCCATTATACTAATGAAACAAAAAGATGACCTTGATCTAGTGGAAGTGAGGAGAAAGACTGAAAAAATAATGGCAAGAGACAGTGAGAAAAGACTACATGGCTATTCTGAGTTTTGTCTTTAATTGCTCAAATTTGTCATGCTGCTAGCATATGCTATGCATAATTGGAATATTATATTTGATTATGATAATATCTAGAAAGAATTAATTGTCACCTGTCACAGTTTAGATTTGCTCAAGGAGAAGGACTGATGAGTTAATTGATGGGCTAGAGTGCATTATGAAAATATACATCCAAGGATCATTCATTGTTAAAACATTAATATGAAAGTGTAATCTGCAAAAATAAAAGAAAAAATTGAAAATTCTGTTGTAAACATCCCTGCAAAAAATAAACACATATGAGACATAGAATGAAAAATTAGGGCAGTAGAAGAACAAGTTGATTGATCATAAATAATAAATACCCTACCAAATGAACATTCACCTGGAAGAATGATAAAAATCCTGCTAAAGTCAGGATCCTCAAGAAAAGATGTGTCCAGAGAATATGTGGATAGAAAGAAATTTGCTTAGAAAAAAAATCAAGGTGTTGTTTGAGTTGTATAACAAAACATAAAACAAGCATTCAACCTATGTTGACTTTTTGGTATTGAAAATTTTACACTGGCCAATGTGCACTGTATGTACACTGATAGTGTACGTTTGAACAATACTCTATGTACATATCTATTTAGTTCGGAAATCATACACTAGTGTACAACTACTGTAATCTATTGCCTTTTGTTAAAATATTCAGAAAATGTACACCTATTGTACTATAGTACTTATAATACTATTGTTGTAACATTTTGACATGACACAAATAAACCTACCTACATAATGTGTTGTCCCCATAACATGTACTTACAATACTACCTCACATTTTCTAAGAACCCACAGTACAATACCAACAGTTTCTTGATGGTAACAATAACTTTGACCATTAAGCTCTAGCTATGTCTATGTATTGATTTGTGATGGTGGAACAATGATGCACTTCAATTGATACTTATGATACCATAGATATGGATAGTAAGCAATGCCCTCAACTACTAAAAAACCATTGCCTATTTTCTAACACAACAACATAAGAATTATTATGAGTCACATATGTTTTTTTGTATTTTATAATACTATGTAAAAAAGTCTAAATTGTTAAAAATTATCCACAAGACTTTTTATTCTCAAGTTGACTGTTCAAAATGAAACCTAAGTTTTATATCGTTTTGTTGAAAAATTATAAAATTTGGAAACTAAAAGTAACTACTGCCTTTCATCAAGAATGCACTTGATTAAGTACTTTTCCCACCTAAGTAAAATTTTCACTCAATACAGTCAACATATTGTAAAAATAATTCCATTTTTTATGTATTCATGTATTCTCTCATAGTAGATGATTCACAAAGGAATCAATTTTAACAAAAATCTGACATCATGAAATTTTTGATTGCTGAACTCAGATCAAAGATTGCTGGTCCATGATTGCTGAAAAATATCCAATATTCCTAAGCCAAAGAGGACAAAACTCACACATACCTCACATTCACATCATTCCCATCCTCAAAAATACACACAAATCTTGAGCTTGAACTTGTCAGTGTACCTTGTTGGTGTTGGCCCTGGATGTCATGCATGGAATGTGTGTGTGTGTCTGCGCCAGTTTTGAGAGATCCATGCAATTAACCCTCCCATGTCTGCTTGAGTCTTCTTGCAACCCTAACTTGTTTATTACTGTGATTGTACATTGCTATTGTCAATACATGCACTAAAACCTGCTGCTTCAACCCATTTTTTAATTTACTTCCTCAACAAACTGTATTGCAGAAGAGTATGACTTGATACCAAACATGGTCTTTAGGCTCTCTCTTTTCAAGCAATGCTATCTTGATGCTCCTATTGTGCAACATTCATGGGATGGTGGTAAAATACAGTGATTTTGATAGATATCTGACAGAGGCAAGAGAGAAAAAGTATTCAGCCTCTCTGTATTGTTTTTGTTTGTCCTTAGTCTCATAAGAGACTCATTTTTCTAATTCTGTTGGATGTGGTGAACTTGGATGTTCGTAATGTGTTGCATATAGATATTTATTGTGTATGTGTTCTAACACCTCCATTCTCTTAACAAGGCTCTGTCATTTCCCTTCTAAGGGTTTGATAACTGAATCATTGCATATGAACCAATTAAATGACCCACACAATTTACTGGATTAACTGGCACCAAGGAATTGCTTTTTTTTACAACATTGGCCATCACAAATGAATAAAGAATTATAATATATGGATGACTTTAATTTTTTCTTTGCATGAAGTTTGGACCATGCTTTTTTGAAGGAGAGGTGAGGGAAGATCCCCCATCTCCTGTCAGTGGAAGAGTTGGGAGCTGGTCACTTGTTTGTGATGGCATTGCTATGATTGTAAAAGGGGGTGGAATTGGGGGTGGGGGTGATGAGATATGGTGTTGGTATGTTATGGTTTACATTGCCAGTGAAGTTAGTGAGGACAGTGAAGGGTAGATGTATGGATTGGCAGCAGGGCAGCAGGTGCAAATGAATTCATTGATGGCAGTGATGAAGAAGGGCTGTTGCTGGCAAATATGGAATTCTTCAATTTTGGTGGTGGTGTTGCATGTAATTGGTGTGGAATTGGTGGCTGAGCCAATAGAATTACTGTAGAATAAAAATTAAAATTGATTCCACTGTTCTCTTCATTTCATTTTAGTTCATAATACCATTGTTTGAAGTAGTTTAATGGGTTAGTCATAGTAAAAAATAGAATTTTTCAATTTTTCATATGCAGGTCAGTATGGTCAAACCATTGGCAGGTGTGGATCTTTTGGTATTTTGGAGCTTTTGGACTTGGTACTTTATTTTGCAAATGTAATATTTTTTGCTAATCCCACATTAAATTTATACTGAATATTCATAAGACATATACAACTATGTAAGTTGAAACATATGTGGACATTAGGGTTGACCTATGGACTTTTCTGTCTGTCTCCTTCAAGAGCATGCTTGTTCATCAATAATTTTTTCAAAGAAATTTGGACACATGGAAGAAAAATCTTGTTAAATGCTTTCTTCAGGAAAGGTAAGTGACTAAGTGCTATCAAACAAACATACTTTTTACAATATCTGGGGAACAAGTCAATATTTGTCCTGAAACTTTTTACAATCTTAATTATTTTTACATATATAACAAGATGAAAAGTTTTGACAAGTATAGTGGGGTTTGAAAATTTCACTTTTGGGGTCTGACACCCCCTACCAGCACCATTCTCTTTTTATTAATGAGAGAACAATTAACCACAAATCATTGTAAAGACAACAGACATGGAATGCATTATTTTTTTACAAATAGACAATGTCACTGCTATTGTTTCCTCCAATTCAGAAATAGCAAAACAACAGCAAACACAAGTTAAGTCATCTTCAGCTAAGAACAAGAACACAAAAATCTGCTTCACCATTATAACTCTGCCTTCATTATTAAAGAAGAGAACAAATGGTCATGGCAACTAACAGTGCCATAGTTGCCAAAAAACTGGTCACATTGAAAATGTAAGTCCATGAGCATATGGAACAAATTAATAAATAAAATTCTGCTCCATGTACAACTTCGAAAACCCAAGCAGGAGTACAATGTGTCTATACCTCCTTGGATAACAAAACCTTGTTGATAAAAATGTGTTAGAAACTAAATGATTTTCAACAACCAACCACAAAACAGGAAATGGCACCTCTTCTTGAATTCAATGAATCATTATATCAACAAAACTTACAAACCAATACTTCAGGGGCATAGAATTCCAGAATCTTTTCAAAGATGAAAAATTTAATGATGGAGTATTGTGGTCAACTTTTATAAATGAAAAAATGCACTGCTAAACAACCAGCCATGATTTGACAATCCATATGGATTTGCAAAAATCAATTGACAACAAAACTAAAATATAATTGTAGGAGTGGAACTAAACAATTGTTCAATCTCCATGAATTTTAAAAGTATTCAATGTGTGCATTTACATCATAGATAAAACAACAAAACAAAACAAACAACTTGTATTCTCTGATGCAACGTTTCTTGAACTAGACCTAACAACATTCTCTCTCTCCAGAGCTGCAAAAAATACTCTTCTGCAACTAGATGCTGGTGTTGTCTCATTGAATGTCTTCATTAAATTTTTGAGTCTAACTTGTGAGAAGCTTACTGTTGAGTTGATAGATAGCTGTGAAAATGACAATGGTATGGTCTATTGCCAATGTTGGAATGACAAAGGTGTTGTTGCTTGCACTTTTTTGTTAGTGATCAAAAGCATGGTACTGACTTTATTGTACTCCATAAATAATACTTTTTTCTTTTAGGCAGGAAGGATGTGAAAATAGTACTGAATCCTACATACAAAATCACATATAAAATTTTAAACCCATTTTTGTGGCAATTGCAAAGTGGAACTGCAATTTCTAGCTCACAGTGTACAATAATATGTGTTAAACAGCTCTTTAGCTCCAAATTTTGGCCCGATTCAGTATTTCTGGCTAGGGTAACCCTGCCTGCCAATAAAAAATAAAAATGGCTCATTAATCAAATTATCTCATATAATATATTTTTACATTGGAAACCTCCACAATGTCTTAATTACAGCTATTCTGGAGGCTAGATTAAAACAGTAGTGGCAACAGTGGAATTGAGATAAAAGATATATTTTTTAACACCCTTCTTCTTGTTTCATTAATTTTTCTTCTTGTCTCTTCTTTTGAAGTTTGTCACTGGATATAGGCTCTTCCTAAACATGGACAGAAACACATGTAATAGTGCCTATTTTCATTTTGCTGATCTTAAGTAACAATGACCAGCTTCTTCTCCATTTTTGACAAAACCTCTTTCAATGATGATCATAGTCCAATGAAGATACACTTGAGTATAAAGTTGGCTTTGTTTCTACATTCTGTTCTTCATTACAGGATAGATCTCTTTAAATACCAAGTAGACTCACAAACAAATCTTGAACCATTGTCTGTACAAACAACATTGTCAATGTCCCTAAAACACACCTCTTGGCTTCATTGACCATCTTACTGATGAAAATATTGAGTTTGCTCAAACTGACTGTAATACCTCTTGATCAAGGCATCATGACTTGGGATCCCAGTACTAGGCCATATTCTTGCCTCATTAGTTGTGTCATTTGATTTCTGGCATAAAGGATCATTCAAATCTTGGAAGAGCTTAAGCCTAGAATATTGTCACATGGAGCTTCCATGCTGAAATTTACATTGAAAAGTGCTGAAACCCTCTTTTCCTCTTTTCAAACCCACTGGCACTATTTTCTTAGTAAGCCACCCTCTATATGGCATATAATTCTCCAGCTTGGCTTTTGTTCCTGCTGTTTCAAAACTCAACTATGTCCATCTCTTTTTTGCCTCAAATGGTCTCCACTGCCCTATTACCTCAGAATTCATATCCATGTCCTCTGACTGTACTGTACAAAAGCTTCTACCCCTCTATTCATTGGACTTTGCCACCCCATCCCAGGGAAATTCCCCATGTGCTTCAGTTTTTACATTCACCCCTTTGGCCCCTTTTGTCCCAGATTCCACTTATTATTCAGACTCATTTTTTTCTTGCATTCTCTAATCCAGTCTATGTTACCTTGGCTTTCTTTTTGTTGTTGCATTTTGCTTCGATGTTTCTCTTTTTTCTATTACTAAATGAAATGATAATAATGATCAACATGAAATGCGCATTGCTGTTACTAGATAACCAAGTATTTTTCAACCCAAAGTGGTAATTTTCCTTTTGTTTCAACATTCTCCTCCAGTTAACATTATTAGATATTGAATGCAACAAAAAGTATTACAATCATCAACGGGCTTACGGCTCTAGCCCAGTATTACCTGGATTAATGCTTTGAATCTCTTTAACAAGCTTCTGTAAAAAATCTGCGTTCCAATGAAGGCTGGCTGTTTTTGAATTCATCCCTGACAGTGCCGGTAGTTCACGATAGTGCAAGTCTGCCAGACTGGCAATGTTGTGATAGTGGCGGTTTCCCCGTGCTCTATTTCCACCGAATATTTCAACTAATCCCCCGTGGTGCGGCAAGAACGCCGACCACATCAATCCTGCGCCATGAGCACCCACCATAATATCTGTGCTAGATGCAATTTCAATTGACTCTCGAGTGGATATTTTTCCGAAATCAACAATTGAAATGGAATATGTTGGACCTAACAACTCGCCCAATTTTCTCAACAATTCTTCTTCATTTTCCATGCCCCTTTTTGGATGGTATGTCTTACCCTCTCTACAACAATAGGATGATCTAGAAGACCACGTGATGTGCGTGACATTCTTGCGTTTCCCTCGATTTTCATCAATGTCTATGCCATGATTCAATGTCATCCAATGAATAATATCCCGGAAAAGACTACTCTTACAGTGATGATCCTTTCCCCTTCCCAAGAATGCTTCGCTTTTCGTTACTAGGATCGAAGTACCAGAGCCAGAAACATGTATTAAATCTCGAAAATGCAATCTAATACGTGGATTTGTTGCTATGGTAGAATTCAACTCAGATCGAACTGCATCATCTACAACAACGGGATCGAGGTCTGAAAAACTTTTCCACATGTCCAAATCTCCTTGGTTCATCGAAACTCCTTCTTTCATTATCAATACCAATCGAGGATTTTCGATGTCAAACATTGCCATTACCATTGCCGTATTTAAGTAGGCGTGAAATCGTTCGTAGGCGTTGTTGGTACCAAAAATCGCTATTTGAAGAACAGGTTCTAATATTGTCGAGACTCCATCCTTTTCTATACGTTCACTAGTTTTTTCTGGCGTTTTTTCTGAAGTAGCCCATGGTGGTGTAACAAAGTTGATGTCCTTTTTCTTCTGTGTTTTCACGACAGTGTTTTCGGGACAGTCAGTTGGTAAAATATCTCCTCCCCAGGACATGGTTTCGACATTTTGAAATCTCAGTACAGTTGGTTCGTATTCCCAAGATGTCAGCGAGAATTCTTGAATTAAAATATCATCATCGCCCTGCCGATCGTTCTTCTGGATGTTATGTGCATTTCCAACCGGATCTTTAGGCAAAGCACAGACAATCCTCGAACTATTCTTCCATTGCCCAAGAATGGCACTACTCGCATCTTTACGGCATTTGGGAGAAATATCATGTTGCTGGAAATGATGGTGGTGGCTTGCAACACCATTTACTAATGTTTTAGAATCAATATCCAGTTTTTTCGTTGGAATTATTCTAGGGATTTGAGATTCCATTTTCGACGATCTCTTTGGACCTTTGTAGTGATTGATGTAACTAGACTCCTGAAAAAATGACGTAGATAAGTTCGTTGTACCTAGCCACAAGTTTGTGGATGCGATGAAGATGGAAAACAACAGAAGAGAACCGAGTAACTGCTGTGACTTTTTGGCATGTAAAGTTTTTTTGCTGGTGGCGTGACGAGGAGTTTTTTCCAAACTCAAGCCATTGTTTGATTGGTGGATTTGCTGGGATCCGTCCATTTTCTTGGCCTGGTTGTGGGTTGCGAATATTTTTGTCCCTCAAACGAAGTTGAACAAAGTTTGTCTTTGTGTAAAATTCAGGCCACGAAGATGCTGTTTGAACAGCTTAGAACTGGCTTAGAACTTTGTGCCTGCCCTGGCCAGCCTTCCGTGGTTGGTCATGGGATGGATTTGATTTCCAGCAACCAAACTATACCAATAGCTATCATCTCGCTCTCCTCTCTCTTTGCTTATTGCATTCTCTAGAGATAATCTCTAAAATCCTGCCGTTGTTGTTTGTCACTGTGTATTGTACTTAGCATTGTATTCTACAATATTGTATTATTCATTAGGTAGTACAATTACATAGGAGTACCTTACCTTGCTTAAGGTAGGTAGAGGTATCTAGGAGCGAGGTAGACTAGTACTACAAGCAATACCTTTACAATAGAGCATATGGTATTATACCACAAACCACAAAAGACTCAGGCTGCGTCAAACGAGGCCGACGTCAAACCCACAAAAGAACGCCAAACCAGGTCAAACCTAGATTCTTCTTCCAAAGTCCATCCATCGGCCTCGGTCAGCCCATAGCAACAGGCCGCCACGAGAGCCATCATGCTCATCCCCTAATAAAGAGACGTATCTTCCGAGACAAAACTGAAATGGGGCAACAACACCGCAATCCCTACGCAGTGTTAAATCTACCTGAAAATGGTCGCCAGCTTTCCCAGCAACTGACACATCGGTCACAGAAGGGTTCACGACAGCGAGTCTTCAGGAACATCAGCGATGAGGAAATACGCGATGCATACAAAAGATTATCACGAATATTCCATCCTGATAAGCGTCCACCTGGGGAGGAAAGAGATGATGCTCAGGAGATGTTCAATGAGCTGCTGGATGCATGTAAGCAACGTACCAGTTACTTTTGCACAAACAAATTGTATTTTTTATGTACAATACTGATCTCAAAATCATATTTTTATCTCTTTTATATTACATGGAATCATTGGAATGATTGGAAACTGATTTCCTCAGATGATATCCTGAGAGATCCTGCCCTCCGTCAAGCATACGACCATTTTGGTTACGATGCAGTGAACCTCGTTCGTCACTTCAAACACAACTCCAACTCTCTTTACATCAGGCTGTCCAAACTTCATGATCGCAAAAAAACAACTGAGGCACTCGAATTATTACGAGCTGAATTTGATCATTGGAGATGGGAACAACATAAAGACGAGTGGGAATTCAATGCAAATGTTGGGATTCATATGAATGCCACTGCTGACCCAGACTTAAACGGGGAGCGGGAATGGCCAGAAGTGGAATCAACAAACATGTCCGTGTCGGCAGTGGTGCCCATTCAACAAAATGATGCTGCTCAGGAAAGACGTATGCAATTAGCCATTGGTGGACAGTCAAACCTAGAGAATGGACTTGGTACCAATCAAGGATATCTGGCAACTTCGTTTCGTCCCGTGATTGGAACGGATATTTCTTCGGAGCTAGAAGTTGGAACAAAACATGTACAAACAACTTTGTCTACCATGAGGGAATTATCAAGTGGAACGGTAGTCAACGCAAAAATGGGTCGTCGGTACGAAGCTGGTGATGAAAATGGGGGAAAGTTGTTTTTGGCTTTCACTAGCAATCGTGTGTTGACCTTGTTTCCCGGTCGACGAATCCATGCCCTCTTTTCATTTGGGATGGGTCCTGATTTTGATCTGCATTATGGTTTGTTTCAATTCACAACGTATCGTTTTTTTCCTAAACCGGAGGAGGATGATACCCAAAAGAAAGCAGATAATGAAGAAAGTTACAGTAAGTTTTGAGATGTGAATGATGTGATATTTTACTTTCATGAGTTTGTCTATTGATTTTTTTGTTGGATAACATCGATAGGAGAGGACGATGATTTTGACAGCCAAAGCCAAAATGAGGGAGAAAAGTCAACCAGGAGCAAATCTTGTAGCAATCAATCTTCAGCTAGCAAATCTTCCCAGCCTCCACCGCGCATCACAGTAAAATTAGGTCTCAAAATGCCGAGTCCCATCAGTTTCACCATATTTCAACCCCATTTGTTTCATTCCCCTCATAGATCGGGGAAAATAACGGCGAGTTGGAGCCTTTTTAGTGGTCTTCAGTTAAAAGGGTTGATACAAAGAGAGGTATCCACAAAATGGTCCACCGCTGCAAATACTATGAATGGCAACAACGAAGAAAAAAAGAATACCAAAAGCAGAATAGGTTTGGGGCTTGAGCACACGGCTACTAAAGGACTGACATGGCTCATTCGATATGACCACCCCGAAGGCATTACGTTGCAGATTCCCATTTTGGTTGCGGGTTTTTTCTCTCCTGGCTATTTTCAACAGGCATTTCGGGTTTCACTTTTCTCCTTTGTACTGATTGAAGCTTTGGGCGAGTTTGTCGGTCACACTTCCGTATTTGAATCGATTGACGATGAACTGGCTTCAGCAATAAATGAGACATATGTGAAAATTGACGATAAAACGAAAATAAATGATAAAGAACTTGAGTGGATGAATTCTTCTGCGGCCCAGGCAGAGGCTGACCGGCAGAGTTGCATGATGGAACCAATTGCTGCCATGAAAAGGAAGCAAGAAGACGCATCTGGTGGTCTTGTCATTCTCAAAGCCATGTATTCTATCGATTCATCCTCTTCGTCTTCTGTACCGGTAGATGTGACATCACAATTGCAGTTTTGGACGTATAAATCCACTCTCAATCTTCCAGCAAAGTCAAAGAGTTTATTATTGGGATTTTATGACCTGAGGGAACAGGGAAATATCCCATTTTCCAGGAAAAGGTCGAACACAATTGGTGACGATTCCAGCAAAAACAGCGTCTTTAGTTTGGTGATTGAACCAATAATCAATTGGTTTTTGCGCTCTGTTGTCAGTGATGTAAGAGACAAGTCGTCATTTGCTACAGAGGAAAATTCATTTGAAAGTGATCCAATACTCTCTGTCAGATACAAATTCAACGATGAAGTGTATGAAATGATTGTTAGAGATAATGAAGCTCTTGAGTTACCGAACAATAGTGCCCTTCATTTGGGTTCTAGTAATCTTGTCAATTAATATAAGAAGCAGATCCTTTACCTTGTAATATTTTTTGTTTTACTTACATTGGCAGACTCTTGTTTTTTGATTTGTCTGCGTACATGAAAGCTGCTCCTAAGCTCTTATTTTATTTTGTGCCAGTATCTCATCATGAATGAGCCACCTTGACAAACGAGAGATGCACAATAATCTCATAGACTATTTTATGAAGAATATGAAAAAAATTTCTGTATCATAGTATTAGCTAGTCTTATGCTGCCAAACATTCAGGGAAAAAGTAACGATTGAATCCATTCTATGGAATCTGCACTCAAAGATTTTACTGAAATAATTAACTCCTTTTCTTCAAGAGTTTATACAACCCATCAGGACTGCATTCCAACTTATCCTCTTTACATAATTGCTGCAAAAATACTGCCAGCTGCTGTGGAGTCTTATCATACTTATGGTCGGAGCCTGCAACAAATGTTTTCAGCATAGTATGTATGCGGTCTAATGGCAGTTGTCCAAGATTTGAAAGCATTCCTACAATGTATGACTCATACACTTTCATTTCCTCTTCCTCGTGAGCACCAATCGATACAGCGTGCTCTTGATCATCATCATCATTTTGATCTAAGAAACTATGGTCGTTTGAATTAGCATCGGTTGCAGATATGAGAGTGTAGATTGAGTCTGCACCAGGACGTGTCACCCTAACCACTCGTTGGTTTACCCAGAATCCCATCCGTTTGCGCACCAATTCTTCGGGCATGCCGGATTCACTGGACAGCTCATCAAGTGCCCATTGTTCCTTGTCTTCAAAATGTGCAAGAAGTGTGGCATGTGCGGGTGTACAAGTTACTTCCTTGACGTGTGAGGTCAAAGTTCCGTCAACTTCGTCCTCATCATATACCTCAACTTCCAGCTGCACAGTACCTAGCTGCTTCATCCAAACCAGTCTCCGGGGATTTTTTAGTTTAGCATATTCAATACTAAATCGGTCAAGTTTCGCTTGGATTCGGGGATGGTTTTTGAGTTGTTCTTTTTGCAACGCTGGCCAGAAAATATGTGAAACAATAGCAGCATCCACCACGGGTTCATCCTCAGATTCGTTCAATGTTGAACGAATATTGGTTTGGATTCTCTTTGAATCATCAATGTCCTTAATCATTACTTCGCACTGTCTCATGCTCACTTCCCCAAAACGAAGTTTTAGTAATTCCAAGTTGTGCACCTCTTTATCTGTATCGTATTCCAGATTAGACAGTAGTTTATCTGCCAGCATCATTCTGTATTCATTAACAAACAACTCCTTACTTCCATAAATCCCAACTAACATAGAAAGAATATCACCAGCCCGACGCGAACTTGAAGTAACCCTCCCAACCTGTCCCGTAATCACACCCCGCCTCTGCAAAATTGACGGAGGAGGCTCCCACTCAAACGTTGGTGGCTCCTCATCATCCTCTTCATCCAACTCTGCCTCCTCTAAAGGTTTGGCATCCTGCCTCCTTAACTCCTCGTATAAATCACCTCCACTCTCTTCCTCTGTCAAACTGGTAATTATGCATCTTACTGTATCTGCCCTTCCCCTCAAATATTCCCTTACGGGCTGCGTCACCACCTGAAGCAATTCCCCAGAGGGATCCATCTCTCTCAAAACTTTGATTGTGTTGATATACACATCAATGATTTGCAACGTCTGAGCTCCCGGATGAATCAGCCTCTGTACCAAAGCATTCCGCCACTCATTCGCCAGAGAATGATACCACAATCTCCCAGTTTGATCCAATGCTATGGTCAATTCTCTCACCGCAGGAAGTGAATCAGGGTATTCAGTCACGATATCGAATAATTCCTTCATTCTAACACGAAGGAAACATTCAGAGGTAGCATATTCCAATTGTGCCTCCCATCGATCTTTCACAAATGTGTCTGGTCCCAGGACGTCATGAACCCAAGGTACAAGGACAGAGGATTTCCATTCCAGGGTGCGATGGAGCATGCCCTCCGTTTCAAAATTGCCTGCAATCAGAGATCGGATGGCTTTGACAGTGATTGTATTGAGTGCTTCTCTGAAAGGGCGGCGAAGTTGGCCGTTGGGGTCGTGAAGCCAGCCTAGGATTGATAGGGAATGGTAAAGTGATTGTTCTTGGGAGAGCAGATGGAGGCGTGCCTCCTGAGTTTCTGGTTCTTCTTCTTCGTCTTCATCATCGTCCTCGTCATAGCTTTGGTCAATGCCGCCTTCTCCATCTGTATCCATGGCATCTCTCATCATTTGTCTATGCTCTCTCACTTCTCTTTTCCAAATTTTCTGGCGGGCATCCAGCAAAGCCTCAAATAAGCATTGGAAATCATTCAAAAAGGAAGGCGGTGCCAATGCAAACATTGCAGCTCCAATGGCAACGCGCCGACATTCATGTGCATCACTTTGAGATACTCGGATAGGAAAAGATTCTTCCTCTTTGGAATTGTCAATGTCCATACCATTGCCCTGATGTTGATTGTCGTTGTCCCTTTCACTCATCATTTGGAGATAATTGGCCAAACGCACCAATCGATCTGGAAAACTTCTCCATCTAACTTCCCCGCCGATGCCGTCATCAGCACCACCTGATGGAATATCGTTTTGGAAGAATTCCCGAGCTAATGCACTGGTAGCACGGTGTTTTGTCGCATTGGCTCGTTGAATAGACCTGTTTAGTTTTCGCTTGTAGAATTCTTGGTAGGACGACATGATTGACAATTATTATTTCTGTTTCTGCTCTTCATCAAAGCCAAGAGTCGTGGTATTGTAAGTAGGTACAATACTACCCATACTCAACGATTGTAATAATAATATAATCCATTTAGTTTATTGGCAACCTATCTATGGATAAGATTGCATCAACAAATGGGCATGAGGTGAGTCATGCATAATATGATTATTATTAGAGAGTGAAAGATGGTGACAACAATCAATGCTATCTTCCTCTTGGTCCATTGAGTCAAAGGTGTTCTGTGACGTGGTGGAACAGGAGGAGTCAATCGAGAAACAAGAAACATCAGAAGATGATGATATCGAATCCTCATCGGAAGAGTTCAAGTTCAAATCGGGAGTGGAATCGAGTAGTGGTGGGAAGGCTCGTAAACGTGGTTGGGTGGGTTGGTCGTGTTGTGGTGCAGCTCTGTTCGTGGCATGTTGTTCGGCACGTTGGATATGGCTCACATTGGCCAAAGTAATGTAAAGTCCTAGCTGTTGCATGGCCCAAGTCTTTGGATCCGCATCCATCCAAGAGGTTCCATACCAGGCGTCTTGTGCAGATTGATCCCAAAGTTTATTCGCTAGGTTGAGGATACCTTTGGGGACTGATGGAGACATGGCGAGGCGGTGAGCTTCCTCGGCTCGTGGTCGGTTATCGGCATATTTGGGAATTGGCGGATGGTCAGTGTCATGAATGAGTCGTTCAAATAGTGGTCCCCAGTGACCCCACGGGTCGATTGGAATGGGGATGAGGCAATGATTATTATCGAGGATATCTCCTATTATTTGATCTCCACTCATTGTTACCTTTTTGGACTTATTTGATTGACCTTTTTTACAGAATTTCTTCCGCTCGGCACGTTGAAGACGCGTGACAGTGTTCTGAATAGGAGCTGCCTTCTTCGTGACGGGTGGAGGAGATGCTGAGATACAAGTCAAATCAAATCCCAAAAGGGTAAGAGGAGTAGGTTTCGGTAGGTTGGATTGGGCGAGGTGGTCTATCGCCACTCCCCAGTCAAATGGTCTGAGACCAGGGAGTTTGTGCACAATATTCCGTGCCTCTTTGAAAACTGCATCCGCTGTGCTGGTATAGGAGCATGTCTGCATAATTCGTTTGAAGACATGGAGGTAGCCTTTCAAATAAGTATTGTGAGTTGGTATTTTGCTGACGAGAGGACATCCAAAACTGTGGTCTCCATAATTGTCGAATGTCTTTTTGCAACCGCATAGACGGGGCGATCTGAATGGCCACAGTGGAAGACGGAGTTTCCTCTTAGTAGCAGTCGAGAACGCATAATTGGAGAGGCGGTGAAGAGGGACGAGTCTACTCATGGAACACAATGCCATTGATGTTTGAGACTGAAGAATACTTGGTAGAGCGAACAGAACATCATCTGGAGCGGTGGCATAAAGATGTTGAATCTTGAGTCTGCTGCTGATCTGAGAGAGTATATCTTTGGCGGTTGAAACAGAATGCTGTGATATGAAAGCTTCGATTTTGTTCTTGGCTTTTGGTGGGCTGCAAATATCAGACATTGGAGTAAGGAATTGGCGGAAGATACGAAATGTCTTGGCTTGAGAGGTCGAGTCCCACTGTCGGTACAAGGAAGTGATGGAAGTAGGCATTTTTGTTGCTTTGATGGATGCTGGTTGTAGGAAGATGCCATGAGATGCATATTGAATGGCACGGCGGGTCGAGAACATGAATGCTGGGATGGCAGCCGCCTTTCGGTGTTGTAGTCCCAGTCCTCCATTTTTGATATCGACATGTGCAATTGCCAGAGCGTGCGGCGGTATGGAGTGACATCCCAAGATAGTGGAGAGAAAGTCCGTTGTCAAGTGATCAAATTTTTGTCCCATCGGGCCATTCCAGTTGTGCCAATCAGTCGGCAGAGTGGCAAGATCCGATGAGACTACCTCTGAAGCAAACAGGTGGGTCATCTTCTGTAGGGTGCAAGCTTTAAAAATTTTGAACATTGTTTGTTTATCTTTCAAACCACTAACAATCTTGACGGCATCCAATTCTGCTTTGTTGAATTGGGCGGAGTGAAATGAGTTGCAGAACTCTGGTGAACCCAACGGAACACCAAGCACTCGTAGGCCTGTGACCACTTCAACTGGGATAGCATTGCCTTGACTGTCTTTTGTATTAGAATATTTGTGAATTGCTGCGTCCAAAATAGTAGCTATTGTTGCATCTTTCTGTCGCCACTTCTCTATGACACTTTTGCCGCTGGTTGAGGTAAGGATCCTTGTTTTCAATGTGTTCATAACTGCACCGAGTGGGTTCGCAAGGCGGTCAAATTCATCAAGAAGGAACTGAACATCTTCAACTGGGACAAGGAAATTGGTGTCGTCGAGGTAGGAGAAAGTCAAAGTAACTCCGCCTGCTGAGTCATCACTTAAGTTCCCATTTCTTTTTCGTGCTGCAGCTCTTTGATCGAGAAGTTTCTGGAGCTTACGTAGGACTAGAGCCGCAATTACCCATTTACCCCTTACCCTCACCAGGCCCATTTACCTTTACCCTGGGTAATTACCCGGTAAATAAAAATTTTACCTGGTAATTACCGGGTAATTACCCAG
>JALLOT010000580.1:0-19149 GCA_036939595.1 Thalassiosira livingstoniorum
CCAGCCACCAGCCACCACCGTCGTCTTCGTCGTCGTCGTCGTCGCGAAAAACGAACAGAAGAGTAAAAGGAAGCAAAGGTCTGCGTGAGTCATCGTAGGTAGGGACACACTTCACACTTCACATTCAGTGACATTCCGTTGGTCGTGAAGCTTCGTGGTGCTTCATCATGCTTCATCTTGCACTGCTCGTCTGTAGTTGGGTGTGGCTGGTCTGTGGCGGCTGGTCTGTGGTGGCTGGTTGGTGGTTTGTGGTGGTTGTTGGTAGTTGGTGGTAGTTGCTGTTGATTGCCTGGTGGCTGTTGGCTGCTGACTAGTATTGGCTAGTAGGTATTGGCCATTGGCCATTGGCTGCTGACTCTTGCTGACTGTATTGTCAAGCACCCTATTCTACCCTATTGCCTACTATACTGCCCATCAGGGTGTCGATGGTGTCGATTTTTACTTTTATGTTTGAGTGGAATCTCTCTTGCCCACCTTTGCATTTTGCGTTGTTCCATTTGAAATACTCATTCCCTCTTATTCCATACTTACAGAGAGCTGGGAGTGGTTGTCAGAAGAGTGGTTGTCAGAAATAGTCGGAAAAATAGTCAGAAACAGTCAAACATGCATGTGTTCCATCTTATCTTGGCGTGACACTGCAATACTTTTTGCTCCGAGCAGCGACAACTTACAAATTACAAATTACTAAAATTACAAATCACAAGGACGAGGAAGCAACCACCAAATACATCAACTAGCATCAACTATAATTTGGAAGAAGCTGAGATGAGATGGAATGATAGAACGCAACGAACTGAGCAATTTTTATTATCCAATTGACATTTCATTCTCGGTATTCTCGGTATTTTCGGCAGTTTCAATTCTGACAAAGCGTGGATCAAGGTTGATCATACATCCTACAGTGTTACAATAAAATCATGAACACTCAAAAAAGCGCGAATGATCTCAACGAACTCAATGAACTCAATGATGTCGATGGTCTCAATGAACTCAATGATGTCAATGATGTCGATGATTTTGATGAATCCAGCAATTCAAGCAATTCAAGCAATATCCCAATACTACAATCACAAAGCAAGGTACAACCACAACCGCAACCACAAAGCATAAATATGGAACTTACGACTGGCAAACCATGCCAACCGCATCAACCCTTGGAATCACCCGAAATATCAGAACGATCAGAACCATCCGATTACTTAGATCCATCCAAACACTCAGATGACTCAGAACTATCCGAGTGGCAGTCGATGCGGTTACGGAAACGACAACGACATCGAAAACAACGACATGCCAGAGCAGCTTTCACAGCAGTCTCAATCGTGGTCTCCATATCGGTTTTGACCTCATTCTGTTGCTCTTTCCATTGGGTTGTATTTGTGATGGCCCATGATATTGGCATTGCTGACGCTGCTGCCACTGCTGACACTGCTAGCTCTGCTGGCTCTTCGAATGGCTTGAACCATGGAGTGGCGGAGAATGCGGTTAGTGGTGATGATGTCGACATGATATTGGGGCAAACCTCTGGACAGCAGCGTCCGGAGGTTTCTCTGGAGCAGGAAGAGCATGAGGGGCAGGAGCATGAGGGGCAGGAGCATGAGGGGCATCAGGGGCATCAGGGGCATCAGGGGATACAGGAATCACAGCCGACGATGGGCCAAACGAACGAGACGCTCTGCGAAACTAACGACAGTAACGACAGCTCCAACAGTTCCAGCAGCGCCAACAGCTCGACTTTGACAAATCATTCCAATTTCTCCAATTTCTCCAATTTCTCCAATTTCTCCAATTTCTCTCACTCAATAAATAGCAACATGACCGAGAGAGAGTTGAGGGAGTTGAGGGAATTGAGGGAGCTGCAACATTCCAAGGAGAGCAATGAAAATGGAGAGAATGCGGGATCCAGAGATCCCGAAGGGCCCAACAGTCCCAATAATTCCAACAATCCCAGTGGAGCAGCAAATACGAACGTGACTCCCAAACCCACCCCCCAACTAACTCGAAGGCCCACCAATCAGCCAAGTAATCAACCCACGCCAAAACCAACATCCAAACCCAGCATTCCCACCCTCTCCCCCTCCCAATTGTCCCAACTCACGCCCACCCAACGAGTGCTCTACCATCTCGATCTGCACAAGGAAGTATTGGAGCAAACTGTATTTCAGAGCTATACCAATCGATTCAAGAATGAGACTCGAACGAGTCGGGTGTTTCTATATGAGGATTTTAGGGCAAGTTTGGAACGGATGGCGATGGTGGGCTACGGGGACCATGGGGATGATGGCAATATCGACATCAATAACATCTACAATAACGATGATAACTCCTACGATGGTTATGATATCTACAACGGCTATCCCCCTCAGCACTATCAATCCCTCTACCACCCCCATAAATTCTACATGGGACCCCATACCCCCAATGGCGACGGATGGCAGGTGGGGTTGCTCAATGTCATTTCGTTCTTGGCGCAGAGTATGACGGAGGTGATTTTGTTTGATAGTTGCGAGGAGGTCAATTGGCAGGGGGTGAAACGAGTCGACACTGGCAATAAGTTTGAGGCAGTGGGAGGGAGGGGGTCCAATGGGTACGACGGCTATGTCGGTGGAAATCCCAATCTTAACTCAAATGACGGGGGGCAGAATGGGCAGAATGGGCAAGGAGGGAAGAATGGGGGAGGGGGGCACGGCTTGGAGGGTATGTTTCCATTGAGCAATGCGTGCGGACAGCGGGGTCATTCGTACGTGGAGGATGCCATGTATGCCACTTGCCCCGTCGACAGTGGTGGCAGCAGTTCGAGTTATTCCAGCTATTCGTGTGAAGTCAATCTCCAAATGACCCTCACCGCCACCTCCCAATCCCCATTTGCTTCCTCTGCTACCTCTACCCCAGTTCAACCCTCTCCACCCCCGTTGCAATGTTTTCCACGATCGGCAACCATGCCGTACACGGGGTATTACGATCCCACTCTGGATCGAGTGGTGAACGATGTGGGGAGTGGGGTGGTGCCGAATTTGGCGGGACGGACGGATGTGGAAGGGTGAGTCGTACTGTCGATCATATCACACATTGGGTCGAACGATTCCAATGTTCCGCATCCCACTGGAATGTTCCATGCGGAGTTGGATGGAATTCGATTTGTAGTTTCCTTTGACGCAGCCATGGCATTTGGTGTATTTGACTCATTCGACGCGTTCCAATTTGTATGGATGTTCGATGCCATGGAATTGGAATTTTGTATCTTGTTGCAAGTTGTGGCTCGTATAGATTCCATTGCTCGTCGTGGCTCGTCGTGGCTCGTCGTGATTTCATCGTCCTTCATTGTCTGCTCGTTATGGTTTCGATGAATGCTTCCATGGACTACTGGGCATCGTTGGAATATTTGGAATGCTCGGAATGCATGCTTGCATTGCGGCCGGCATCCATTGGCATCCGCGTTCGACTTTCCATGCACTTTGCATCCACTTTGTATGCACTTTGCATCCACTTTGCATCCGATGGTCGAAAACGATCGCAGATTTTCAGTGTGCTCCATGCCACTGACATGGCATGGAACTTTGGATACCTGCATTCCAAAGGCATTCGAAAATCACGGATCCATGCACTTGTCATTGGAAATGTTGGCCAACTCGCACGATGGAATTCTCATTACTTTCGGTTGCGTTACATTGCGTTGCATTTCACTCGTGGAATTGCGTATTTCACTCATGGAATTGGAGATTGGTGGAAGTTTCATTCCATTCTCTCAATGTTCATTCCATCTCAATGTCACCTCAATTTCGCCTTCATTCTCATATTGTTGGTTCTCATCCTTTTCGTTGCTTCCTCCATACTGTTTCCATGCTCCATCCATGCGTAATCCATGCGTCAAACATCCGTCGTCTATGCTTCATTCATGCGTCATAAATGCATCATCCATGCGTCCTTCATGAAACAGATGCTGCTGGTGGGGTCGAGGGGCATTGCACACCGCGGGTCCCTGCGCCATTGGCAAATTCAATCACTTTTTTGGCAAGGGGAGCGGCTCTGGTGGTTCGAGTGGGAGATATTCGGAGATTGACTTTTGTTCCAATCCCGAGGCCATTTGTTCCTCCGGAGGGCAGATCATGTGGGACTTGGCCCTCTTCGAATGGGTCGATCGAATTCAATCCTACAATCCCGCCTCACCCTCCCGCTGGAACTATCTCACCTCCCTCCATCAACTCGCCCAAGGAGATCTACTCTCCGATCTCCAATATCAATCCACTCACTTTATTGATGTTGTTGGATCCATTCTCACCATGGGATGCCATGATCCTCCTTGCAACCCAGAGGATACTCACAACCAGGCACGACTGCACCTCGAAAAAGAACGAAAAACCCACTTTGCCCAAATACTCCAATGGCTCTCCCTCCCGTACAAATCGTCCTACTTTCAAGAGATGGAATCGCATCTCCTCTCGTTGCGGAGCTCGTTCGACGATGTGGTACTGCGGAGTAGGCATCCCGATAGTGGGAGGGGATATCAGAGTTATCGCTATGAGTTTGGGGATTTTTTAGCGGGGTTGTGGAAGATGAGCGATGTTGGCGTGGGTGGGAGGATGTTTTATATTGGTCAAGCGGGGAATGATGGCAGTGGCGGAGAGGAGGACAATGGCATTGGCGGAAGTGGCAGCAGTGGAAGTGGCAGCTTTGGCGTAGGAAACTTCGGAAACAACAACAACAACAACAACAACAACAACAACGCCAACGCAGCCGATGGAGACACCCACGCAAACGAATCCAACGAGGCCAACCTCAAAGCGGGACTCCTCAACCTCGCCCTCTTCCTCGCCCACTCCCGCCTCCAATCCATCATCGACGATGGGTGCGACGAACACAACGTCCAATTGGTCAATGGGAGGTTTCCCGTGAGTAATGCGTGTGGGCAGTTTGGGAGGAGCTATCAGGATTTGGTGTGTGAAGGTAGTGATGGGATTGGTGGCAGTGGTGGGAGTGGTAGTAATGGTGGCAGTGGTGGCAGTGGTGGGATGGAGTGTCCTTTGGATCTGAACCAGAGTTTCTCCGCGGTCACGAGGGCATTGAGTGATCGGTACGTTCATTGAGAAAGTGGCCAACCACTTCTTTGTACCTACGCTCACTGAGCTAACTGCGCTAACTGCGCTGACTACAATACTCTGTCTCTTTTTTCAATCATGATTCCATTATAATTCCATTGCCATCCATATTTTGCAATCTGTGTGCCATGCGGTACAATGCTGTTTTCACAGGGCTCCGCAACCATTCAAATGTGCTCCAAAATCACAACATCCCATCACAGGTAAAAGAGAACCACATTGGATCTTTCTTCGGTCGAGAGTTCCTTGCCATTTCTTTCAAAGACTGTTCCAAATTTTTGCGCTTCGCCTCAGTACTCATGTCGTTCTTGTTCTCTGTCATCTCGTCCTTGGATGAATGTAGGATACTGGGACAATCGAAGGATGGAAGAAAATCACAAGACGGCATTTGCGAATCAACTTGGACGGACCAATGTGGAAGGTAAGTATGGTTGGTTTTGTACTAGTTGATTTAATCGCTGCTGCTGTTGTAATCATTGTTAACTGGTGCTTTTGGTGCGGATTGTTGCCAATCGTTACGAATTTTGTTTCTACATATTTAAACTGATCCACTTAATTGTTCTTCTTTGACTCATGATGTATTCCTCTCTTGCCATCATCACATCATCGTAGGGTGCTGCTGGTGGGGACGCGGAGTATTGAACAAAGTCACTCACGGTCGTTGCTTCTTTGGGAAATTGAATTATTCTATCGGAAAACGAGCTGCGGAGGAGGGTGTGTGTTAATGTTGCTGCATGTAGTCGCGTGTGGTCTCGTGTGGTCTCGTGTGGTCTCGTGTGGTGGCATGTTGTTGCGTGCCGATGCACGTTGCTTGTCCCTGGTTCCTTCGTTCCTACTCCATTGTTGCTGTTCCATTTTAATTTCTCGTGCTCATTCCGCCTGAATCTAATTCGTATCATGGCATTTCTTTTTCTACGCCGACAATGAATCATCATTCATCTCTATTCAGGACGCCCATCGCTCTATCCCAAAGTCGACTTTTGTCAATTCCCCGAAGCCATATGCGCCAGTGAATTCAGCAATGAACTCCGCTGGGTCTCTGGAATGTTTCATTGGATGGATCAAGTCCAATCTTACAATCATAAGGGCAATGACGAAACCTCCGGGTGGAACTACATGACTAAAATTAAAGAGCTGGCCGGTACCATTTCCGAAGGGAGTAATCTCGACCCGGACGTGATTCAAGCGGTCGGATGCATACTTTACACTGGCTCCCATGAATGTGACAGAGTAGACGATTCCATGGAAGAATTACTGTCTATTTTGCAAGTGGTGGCAACCAATTTCAAATTACCCACAGCCTCACCCACAACCACCACAGCGCCATCGTTTGATCCGACCGATTTGCCATCGGCATCGCCTACGGCTACTCCATCCTCGTCTCCTTCCATCTCCACGGCACCTACTGCCTCGCCCAATATATTCTCATACCCCTCCCGCGACGTCATTGATATGATATTGCAACAAGTACTCACTCAACGCGATGCCATCGAAACTGCCATCCTTTCAACAAATGGTAAAATCACCTCTGCGAATCTATACACATTTGATGGATTTTACGAAACCTTGCGTCTCATGGCAGGAGGAACCATCCCCGAAAAATACTTTTACATTGGCCACAACAACAATGAGGATGGAGAAGGTAATAATCGCATCAATCGAATGATTAAAAAGCGGGGATTGGTCAATCTCGCTGCCTTTTTAGGACATGTCAAGACAGTCTCGGTACAAAAGAACATTTGTGATATGACCAATGAAGACGACATTTTTCAAAAGTATCCTTTGAGCAATGCGTGTGGACAATATGGAGAGAGTTATCAAGATGAGAGGTGTGATCTAGATGAGACGTTCATGGAGTGCGCTCCTGATCCAGAGATGCAAATGAGCGCCATTGGGAATGCTGTGGGAGGGCCTCCTCCCTTCTTTTGCGGTCCGAGAGATTATTTCCCGTTCACAGGGTACTACGATCGAGATACTGCCACGATACAAAATGAGGAGCCTTTTGCAAATAGAGCGGGGAGAACAGATATTAGTGCTTGTTGCTGGTGGGGGAGGGGCGTGGCACAGGTGAAGGGGGTTTGTATGTATGGGAAATTGAATTATTATATGGGCAAGAGGGCAGCAGATGAGGGGAGGAGGAGTTTGTTTCCAAGTGTGGACTTTTGTACGTGACCGTCATATTTCCTCACTCTTACAGTGTCCCTTTTTCTTTTTTACTTCTCTTGCAAATTCGTATCAAATCTTATTCATGCGTTTGGTTTTTGTGCTGTTTTTAACCGTAGGTAAAAATCCTCAAGCAATCTGCTCTGGTTCCTACTCCACATCGTTAGCTTGGGTCACGGGAATGTTCCACTGGATTGAAACCGTCCAATCCAACTCTCAATACAGTGACATGCTCGATGAGTTCGTCGCTGGAGGGATGGGGAAAATGCCAGATGGAACTGAGGATCGAACGTTGATTGATTTCCTGAGCGATCTTTTGGAAGGGGGGAGGAATAAGGATGAGAGGTTTGAGAATTTCGTGTTGGCTATGGAGGCGGTGGGTTTGACATCGGATTAATGATGATCGCATAGAGTGTACATAAATCTTATTCAGATCCTACACTTATCCAATAAAATTTCAATAAAGAATCAAGAAACAAGACCAAAAATCAAGCTCAGGAGAGAATGTCCCTTCTGTTGAGTTCTACACCTTCATGGTTTTTCTTTCTTTACAAAAATGCCTACGGGTAGTCTCCAACCAAGGCATGTTTCGATTAAAGATTTTGAGGATTATGCCCCATCCCTGGAGTGGCGGCGATACGGTTTTCAGAGAAGAATCGCTTCGGTTGTCCATTTTTTGCCCATCCGTCAAGTGGGATTAAAATACATCAATACAAAGAACATCTGAAGCAATCCATGTGTCTGCATGCATGTACTTCGTCAGTCGACGATGCCGTTTGGTTTTCGGGTCAATCAAACGAAGAGCTGCAAAGAACGGTGTCGTACAGGGAGGTCGTCATCGTCTCTCGAGAATGCAAAGAGCACATCCGATGATTGTAGAAAGCTTATTTTTCAAGAATCATGAGACAAGGCTGGTGAAGGATTGACGAGCGGCAATACATGGGATTTTGGACAAGCAAGCGTTTTGCTAAGGTCGTGGCAGGGGAGGCGAATCGGCCAAATGTGATGCAAATGATGCACTTGGACTTGCTCAAGTTTCTATGGAGATGTAGTTTTTGTGAGGCCATACTACAGAGTCTTTGGGCATCAAATTTGGGGGAATGATCGCATTTGTGGCTTCCTTTGATTTGTTTTCCAAAATATTCGACCATCGGGGATTAAACTGTACAGGTGAAAAACCAAGCGAAAACGTTATTGTGTGCTGTAATTAGATGCTTAGAGCTCAATTTCTCTACTCCCCAAGGCGAATTTCAAAAGGAAAGGCGATACTAACTGATGCCAGGGTTCATGCTTTCTAAGGGAAATGAGACCACATTTGTCGCCAAGGAAACCAGTTGCTCAATCGTGATTCAATTCTAAATCGCAGGGAAGCATGGGTGGTATTTTTCAAAATAATGAGGACTTCAAACAAGTCGGAAAAACTATCTCCACTTCTTGATGCCGAAATCATCTTGCTTCTGACCCCAATCTTGAAACCAACCTTACATGTCACAATCCAAAAAATGAATGCTTTGAGCACATCTCAATTCAATAGTTTCAACCACTTCCACAATTTTTGGACGGTTGCCGTGGAAACCCTGTGTCTGACTCTTGTCTGGAGCAGAATGCTTTGGGGCCAGTTTGTGCCCATCATTTTGAGAGCAAACAAAAAAGACACTGACCATTCATAATCCCGCAATAGAGTCTGTTTCTGTTCACCCACCGGCTTCTCCCAGTGCAACAAACTGCATTGTGTTCAGAAGTGCTGATCTATTGCGTCAGAATGATTGGAGTCAAATCAAAGATCTAAGCTTTTTCATCGAAGATATAACTACAATAGAAGAGTAGAGCAGCGGGAGCAAAAAGCACGTTTTTCAATCCTGTCTGAGAAGGATAAATAATGACATCAGCCATCTGCAAACACCACTCATTATAACAAAAAATAAAATAAATGTCAGCTGATACCAGTGGAACTGGTACTAATCTTTCACTCAAGGAGAACCCATGTTGTAATAATTATCCAACTTGGCTTAGGCCACACATGCAACTACCAAAACCACGACTTACCTAGATTAGCTGAGGAGGTAAGGCACTATTATGTACTTACTAGTAGGTATGATGCTGTATCAGTAAAAAAGTGTATTGGCAGCACTACCAGAATAAGGCCATTTATTTTTGTTCGTAAAATAATTAAAATGCGAATTTCATTGACGGATGTCTGTCTGATTAAGTTGAATCCGTTTGTCATGATGTGAAAAACTCAACAAGAACACACGAAAACTGCTTTTCGGATAAACCTGGATCAACCATCACTTAAACTCCAACTAAAAAAACAAAGAATTAAATGGCATGTTTTTGCTCTGCTGCACGCTCATGTATCTACCATATCATCTGAATTTGGGTCTACCATACCACTGCCAGCACCTATCTTATGACAGAAGAAACATAGCACAAATTCTTTTGGTTTCACAGTTTCCCAAATTCCAGCACAAAACGCACTCTCTAGAGAGACCCTGACTAGACCATCTCAAAAAAGAACTCGGTTCATACCATGACATCCTCCAATAACCAGAAGCAAAAAAGTGTGATGGAAAGAAAGTCCTCAGCAGCAACGCCAAAAAACGGCTGCAATTTTCAAGCACATCACAACTCATCCTCTATCCTAACAATGATGCAAACACCGATCCATCAAACACCTGGCTAACCGAGCAAGACCGAAAACTATTCAAAATAGACTTGAAAGCAAGCACACTCGCCCTACGTCAAACCGAAACGCCTCAAAAGTTGGAGCACATTGCGTTCAACATCTCTGACGATGGATCACTGCCGCCCAAAGAAATTCTAAAAACAGAGTTCAAAAGCCAAGAGAACATGCGAGGACTAGAACGACTTTCGTCGCCAATAATTGCAAGGATTTTGGACGCGAGTAGGAAGGTGTTGGACGAGCAAGCTTTGCAGAGGCTACGAGGGAAGGACTCTTATGATGTGTTCAAATTAGCACAGGTTTCGATGGAGATGTCCAGTTTCGCAAGACAGTGGAGCACTTTCATTTCGAATTTGAAGGAATAATTGATTGCATTTGATGTTTTGTTTCTGCGATGTGTTGCAAATTATTAGTTTACAAGTAGGTTGTGGGTAGATAAAATGTAAAAATATAACAGAAAGTAACGTTTATACTTGAACGCAGAAAAAAATCTGCTGTGACCAGCTTTGACAGTTAAAAAAAGAGTTTTTTGATAGTTGTAAATGAGTCCTTGCTGCACAACTCGTATGCTCCTATTTATTATTAAGTGCCACTGCTTTATATGCAAGCATGGCTCGCATTTGCAGTGCCGAAGCCCTTGCAGCTTGCTCTGGTTTTGCACACTCCTCTAACAAAAATTTTCATTTCTCCTCCTTTAATTGAACAGTCCCGAGAACTACATGCAGCAGTTTATACTATTTCATGAATGAAAAACAAAGCTTTGGTGCACACAATTTTACTATTAAGAGTGAGCTCACGGAGAGAGTACAAAGAAAGATAATTTTCAATATAAAAACACTTTCTATCTAAATTAGCACAATTGTATGAATTCCTCTATCTCCAAACTTTTATGGGGTTTGACATCATTTTTTACTTTTTACTGCTCAACAGCATTGCAACAAAAAATAATATGTATGAATCCTTGCAAAAAGAAATCTACTGGAAAAGCAGACTTATTCCGGAGAAAAAATTCTCATGTGTGGACATTCATAACGGGTACAATGTTTGAACCTATATTTTCATGCATTAATTGTCATATGGCAAAGTACAAATCTTGGACAGAGCAAGTTAGAAGTATAATTGTTTGCAAAGTGTGAGGCTTAATGTTGGAACTGTCTTTACAAAACATGTACAACTACAAAAAGAATCAAATATTGAGCTGTTTTGCTTCCTTTTGATCAAGCTGCTCCCATCAAGTCACAACATATCATGCCTGTTTAGTCTATAATTCCTGTAGTCTAAGACTGTTACTTAACAAGAAATAGCATGTGACATCCATCCCATTCCAGGTAGAACAGATCTTGGATTTAAATAGGAAGAACAATTCACAGGGGTCATAGAACTATGTTGAAAATAAAAAGATAGAGCTTACTAAACAGAAGAGTTTGGATTTTTATTTGACACATACTCATGGAAAGTTTTTAGAAAATAAATCATTCATGCATGTAAATTTATTTCTATATTGAGTTGGTCAGTGACATGTCGCTGTTTCACAGTCTACTGATAGTACATTCTGGGTATACATAGAGTACACAAACTACTATTATTCAATGGACTGGCTTTCACTTTATTCAATCAGCATGCACTGTGTCAGAATCATCTTTGGGTATTGGATCATACCTTGTTTTTCACGCTTTGGGGGCAACTGGCACAAAAGTGATCTAGGTTGAACAGGCACACATTATCAAGCATGCCTTGTTCTTTTTATGTGACATATCCTGAATGCCTCACATCAGGTGTCCAATATAAGTCTGGATTTATTTCAAAGCTGGAAAACAAACCATTCAATGTTGGTTGTATGTTATGTTCCAATCACCCTCTATCTAAAAGAACTAATTCAATAAGAACAGTGTATGCTGGTTGGTTACCAAATTCTTGGAATTGTCACCATCTAAATTCTTGATGGTTCCATTCTCAGACTCAAAAGGGAAATGAAACTGGGCAGAGCAACTATTGATGAGTTTTAGACATAATTGAATTTTCTCTGTATTTTGAGCACACAACAGTTTTGTGCTGATTATATCTACTTAGAGGTCAACTCAAGTATTGATCAAAATATAATGCTCTAATGTGACACTTCATTGCTTCTCTACTGTATCAGAGAAATTCACAAGTGTTTTCCATTTTCAACAAAAGATAACAAGCAGTGGTGTCAATGTTGTTGAACCAAAAATTGTGTGATTTCTATTGTGCTCTGTGCTGTTTGACATTTTTGGAAAATTCTTTGCCTCGCCCTTTCTATCAGTCAATGGATTCTATTGTTTGCTTTTTGACTGTATTGACTTTATGGTGTGTCAAAGGTTTGTAGTATCACATCAAATATCCAAACAGTGGTGGGTGTTGTATGAATGTATATCCAAATGGCTTAATTCATATGAATATTACTTTACTCTAGTCAATAGCACAACTTACAGGCACAAAAAATAGCAAAGAGGTAAACAAAAATAAAGAATCAATTTTTACTTTTACATATCTTTCAGAATTTTGAGGAAATTATAGAATTCTATGAGATACTTCTATTGTAGGCAAAAACCCATGCCATGCAATCATCTTGGATTGGTAAAAAAAAATCATTTTTTTAAATCAAAATACATGTGCAAAAAGTACAAGCCCCTATTATGAATAAAACACATATCAAGTACTACGATGAGAAGAGCATATCCTATGAATATCCCAGGTAGTTCAAATCTGATTGACATTATTTGTTCAAGAGAAGCCTCGTTCAGAAAGGATTTTACTTTGGGAGTAATTCATGTTTCTGGCACAGATCAACTCCTATCAATATTCATATTTGTACAAATATGTAAAAAAATAATATAAATCAATGTACATAGAAAAGTGAAATAAATTGCTTGTGTAGCATGTTTTGATATTCATTGTATTAATCCGTGTTATTATTCAGGATATTAATAGTAGTTTCTTACTTTTTATAGCTGTGAATAAAAAATACCACAAACTGGTAACACATTTTCTCAGTGATTGTGGAGTGGGCAATGTGTTGAATGTTTTCATCTCAATGCTCCAATATATTATCTGGTTATTTTTAGTTTTGTTGTATTTTTCAATACTATGAAAATGAAATTAGAACTATTTCATTATTAATGAAGCTAAGTCTTGCTAAGTGAATTTTTTTTAGAAATATGGCCATGCATACAGCAAACTTATTAGTTAAATGTATAATACCATATATTGGCCCAATTGAAAGTTTTTGTCTATTTTTTAACTATATTACAGAGTATATCATTCCTATAGCTATAGACTGATGCTTTTAGTACAACAGTTTAGGCTATTGCACTCTTCAGGTTTTGATAGCATCTCATCATGGTAATTTTAAATGTTTGGTTGCAAAGAGCCAGCACC
Source organism: Thalassiosira livingstoniorum (assembly GCA_036939595.1). NCBI lineage: Eukaryota > Bacillariophyta > Thalassiosirophyceae > Thalassiosirales > Thalassiosiraceae > Thalassiosira > Thalassiosira livingstoniorum. The sequence goes on from JALLOT010000580.1 coordinate 13,342, forward strand.
AAAAATTTCATGTATATCTGCAGCAAACAAATAATGCTTGTAACACTTATGATATATATATTATAAGATAAATTTCACAGGGGCCTGAAAGGAAATATTGACACACTCTCTTTCTTCAAGATTCCAACAACAAAAATGTTCATTTTGTTAAAATTACAGAAACTTAATTGTAAAAAAGATGGTGTTTTGGATGTTCCTTCTTCTTTCACATCTAGATTTTTTCTGCAGCTAAACCACAACAAAGGAGTGGTATTAGCTACAATGGAGTTGGAGTTCAAGATGAAAGGTGGGGTCTTCAATTTGCATGAAGGCAACAGGGTAAACAAAAGATGACAAATTACAATTGCAGCATAGATCAGCAAGTCAAAAGTATGAGACAGGGGGATAGCAATAATAGATGCATCAAACAATAAAAATGACATATCTGCATGAGATGAACAACATCAGAAATGGTGGCAATTACAGAAGCATCAAAACATGCTTCAACAAACAATCCAGAGTGATGATGGTCGTCGATAGCAGCCACTGGTGGCAACACAGTAAATCAGAACAGTCAAAAGGATTGGAATCGTTGTCAACAACAAGCTGATGGAAAGAAAATTTTCTACAACAAACTAATGCAGTAATAAAAATCAATTCAAATGGGGTCCACTTGGAAGCTCAGGACTAGGGAGATAGACAAAGCACAAATCACCATTTTTGTAGCCTTTGTGTGATCAAACTTGAACCCGTAAAATAATGGAGATGTTGCACTGATTTTGTGTGATTGTAATTGGATGGGGCTTGAACCATATTGTAATGAAAAACCATTGCCAAAAGTGAATAGAAAAGTAATCATGGACTCAAATCAGATAGAAATAAAATCTGAGGACAAGATGATATTCATACATCTTCCAAAGTATTACAAATGATTATAATTCTTATCACTGGCTTGGATCATTGACCACTGATGGCTGGTTGCTGATAAAGCTACAAAAACTTAACTTATAGACTTTCCTCATTAAATTATCTTTCATGTGCAACATAAACATTGATATTTAGTACAAGACAAGTCTTTGGACAAAAAATATATATCTAGGAATGATATGGCTCTCTAATGGAGTAATTTCAACAATAGATGTATATGATCCAATTTTGCATCGTATGGATAGATATCTCTTGTCTGAAAAGTTAGATAACCAAGTGAGAGTATTCAGTAGAAACATACTATAAACATGCATAGCTAGAATGAATCTTCAACATGAATATAATGTCACCTTACTTCTTTCATGAAGAAAAGTTAGAATTTGAGCAACCAGCAACCTTTATAACAACAAAATAGCATAAGTGATGATGATGAGTGTTTCCAACCTGGACACTCAAGCAACAAGATTTTCAATGTTATTGAAAATATTAACACAATCTCCATATGACTGGTTGTGGTCTGAAAAGGGATTCTTTCTCTTCTTTAGACCCCATCATTGCACAGTCCCACAATATTTTCTACCAATGCATCCAAAAATGTTTTTCTTTGCAGAAAAATGTGCTTGTCATGACAACTCAACAACCATACATTAATTTTTGCAACCAGCAAACAGCACTAATGGCTATTGGATAGTTTAAATTTTCTTGATTTTTGGGTGCTACTTAGTTCCAAATAACAACAAAAATGTGACTTACTTATTCATGACATGCATAATGATTGTTCAATGGATTAAATTGAAGCAGCCAACCACCATGCTTTAGATGAAACTAGGCATTGAATAGAAGATTTATCTCCTGCTTTTTATGGAATAAAGTATTCAACAGAGCACAAAGTATGACATCTCTGTTCTTTCACATTTTTTTAAAGATGACCACAAGTTGGAAAAATGAAGGTTTTTGCTATCAATTAGCAGCCTATTTCTGACCTTTTCTGGCTTCCAAACCCCAACAGCATAAGAAATAAAATATGTCCACTTTTGACAATGGGTCCTTGCAAAAATGCTGAACCCAACAAGATACAAAAAAATACTTTCATGTAGAATGTTAGTCAAGGATATAACTTTTCTTTCACAAAAACATGCATTTTTTAGAATTTACAGAGAGATTAGAACAGAACAGTTTTTGGTCCTCATAATGAAATACGATCTATATTGCCCTGTAACTCTCCTGACCATGGTTCACCCCTCACCCCTAATGGTAAAACATATAGCCTATTTTTGTTGAAACATCCTCAGTTTTTCATGTAAAGGCAACTTACTCCATTTGACAGTGGGATGCTTACTTGAATTCTTTATCAGTGATCATTGCTATCTGCAAAGAGATTTTGGAATCTTCCAATTTCAAAGTATTCCTTCTCTACACAAGAATGATATACATCCCAGTGACTTTTTCCTTGTCACTACTCACAATTCTGTTCCTCCAATACTGTTTTACCTTTCCCTTGAAGTTTCTAACTCCCTGCATTCCATCATTCCTGTGCAAAAGTCTTCTACTTCTAAGCTATCATCTGGTATTCTCAAGAGTACTCAGTTTTATCCATGTTCTATTTCAAGTCTATCTCTTCAAATTGGCAAGCCTAAAAATAATACCAGTTGTCATCATTCTGCAATTTTTGTCCAAATGTGAAAAAGATAGTGATGGAACTAAATATCAAAAAACAATATGGTTATCTATCCCCCCACCTTCTTATTTGTGTCATCATCAGCAACAAGAAGCTATGGTAGTAAGAAATGTTACCATCTTACATCTCCTTCAATCTCACTCTCTAAGTCTAACTAATCTTTGTGCTTTGTGTTTGGTGATTATGATGATACACTTCAATTTTATTTCCTTTTTGGATCCAGACTATATTCAAAATGGGTAAAATACTTTTTTGGAGAAGTAATATATTTCTTCTTTCATTAAGAACAATGAAGAGCTATCAATACTCTGGTAAAAATAGATGAATTTTTTTTCATAATAGACTAGACAATGGTTAATTTTGTGTTGAATTTTTATGAAAGGAGCTGTTTGTCCAAAGCAAGTCAATTTCATAAATGGCATCAACAATTCTTTATGAAAAAATCATCCAACCCTTAGAAAAATCCTTGATCACTTTTTGTTGTTTAATTTGGTCAACATCATTTTGACAAAAAGACTTTTCATTTTTCTCACTGAGATTATTTTTCCAATTATATTGCATTGTGCATAATCATAACTCTTTAGAAAAAATACGCTACCTTCAACAAGAAAATAAAGTGCTTCTCAGGATTTGGTGACCTGATTATGAAACACAATCTTTTCTTCAGGCAATAAAATATTATTCATGGGAGTGAACAAACAACACATGTTTGAATGGTATTATAAATAATAATGTATTGTCTTGTTAAACTTATTGTATTCTTATTTTTAATCACCAAAATAATTGTTTCTTAAAAAGGTAAAATTGAAAAAGATGAAAAAAAAACAGTCTTGGGTTCTTCCTATCACCAATTTACTCACACAATGGACATCACATCACCATTCCAACAACAGAAACACACACAGTATCTACCACCTACCATAATGCTTACCACTTATGCTTCTTGTGTTCAGTATAGAGAGAAAAAGAGTCAACACATACCATTTCTCTAGAAAACACACCAAGTACATCCATAGTTTTCCACAACATTATTCATGTTCATTACTAACATTGATAATCCAATAAGCCTCCCTAATTCTTGATAATCTGACATTAACAATAGAAGTATTACAGCAAGTGAGAATATCACTGTCTTTATATTTGGAAGAATACAATGTTCCCATTCATGCCATCACCTGACAATCAGCACAATCAATATCAACTTTCAGACAACAGATAGACGAATGGAATACCACACAGATTGTTTTAGAAGTGGGTTATTGAATCTTTCTATTTCAAATGATGTTAGGTCTTATTTGAGAGAATTCATAAGAAAGAAGAATATCAAAAAAAGAAACTACAAATGATATTGGCTTTAAGAGAGATAATAGAGTTGTTTTCTGTTTGTGGAAGTCTGAATACTTCAGCATCTATTGGATTTTTAGTTTGTTATACAGCAAGTGAGGTTATGTCCATGGTTTAGAATATTGAGTTGAGTCACAACATGGAGAATAGAAAGGATTGTGGTTTGGGAAAGAGAAATTAAAACACAACAAGGATAGGTGACATACAGTTTTCATTTCAACACATAGGCTCTATTTGTGGGAAGTAATAATCCCCATTATTTCAGAGTTACCATAAAGTTATTTTCAATTTTGATTAATGTCATTGAGTGAATCTTGCTCCACTTTCAAAATTTATCCATATTTATACAAACCTGGAATCAGTTTAGCTTCAATCACAAGTTTAGACTCCATATGGTCAAAGTTAAATTCATCTTTACAACAAAAAAGTAAAACATACTAAGTATTATCTTTGAGGCTCTGATCCTAAATTTTCTCAACAAGCAGATTCTCCAAGAGTAATGTTTCTGGTAGTTGTAGTATACCTAGGGAACTGTTCCATTACACTGAATGTGAAAAATCCCAAAATGTTTGATGGATTAAGTTTATACTCTCCATTGATGTAGAAAATTGCTAGATACATTAAATAATCCTGCACCTGTACTGACTTCTCCATTTTCAGTATTCCCAAATCAAGAATTCTCACCAACTAAATTGTTACCAAATCATGAATATTGAATAAAATTAAATTGTTATGCAGCTAAGAAATCAGAATATCAAATTTCATCTTATAACTATAATGTTGCATTGACATGGGAATTTTCAAACAAAGTAGAATGTAAACTAGAAACACATGGCAACATGTTGCAACATTTAAAAAATCTAAGTTTCCCAAAAACAGAATCTAATTTTTTCAAAGGTCAGTTTGCAAAGTTAAAAATACAACTATATTTTTGATGTGAGGGTCATTATTTAGTAGTTCTTATCCTAAAGTAGACTTTGCACATATTGGACATATCATCACAATATTTTGCTGAAGAGTATTTTTTAGGAAAACAAAAAGGGAATAGATATTATAACATGGCCTAATGGTTTCAATGAAATGATACAGAACTTAAACTAAAAATAAATTGATTATTGTAAGTAGTCATCCCTACATAATGTAGGTGTATTCCATGACTCAAATGAGTTGGCGCATGGAATATATTTTTTAAGTGGACAACTAGTGATTTATCTAGTGATTTTCTTAAAATTCACAAAAAATATTCCAATGATTTAGCTCAAAAGAGTCATTTCAGTAGAATTTGGTATTATTCTACATAATAATACACCTACTAAATTCGAGTGATGTGATAAAAATTTAGTATTCTAATTATTACATAGTAAAAATACCATACAACTGCATACAATACATTCCCTAGAGTTCTCTTTGGCCCAGGGAACAATCATTCCTGTTCATTCCCGAGGCCTTGAACCTATTCACTTCAGACTTATTGCCCTTCCTTGCTCATGTAGGGCCTCTGTCTGCGCAGCCAGTGAATTATGACAGGCGGGAGGCTGCGCATGCTTCTTCTGCATGCACTTACTCCTGGGTCATTGACCAAGGCGCCCTGTTGCCTGTTGCAGGTTTCTTAAGCCCAAAGCGATCTACTCCTACGTAATATTATTATTACAATATTGCCATATTTACTAACATACCTACTATTACTGTAATGCACGACAAGGCAGGGAATTCAGTACGATAATAATAATACTCGTATACATAATATTATTATCATAATATAAAAAAATATGTAAAGTATGTTATGGTATTGTACCTACTTATGTACCTACTTATATAGTAGTAGTATCTAAGTTACTTAAGAAAAAGACAGCTGCTTGAAAGGACATGCGTCATTCCAA
>JALLOT010000581.1:0-10142 GCA_036939595.1 Thalassiosira livingstoniorum
CTGAAGCTGTTTTTGCTCAATTTTTCCAAGTTCCGGTCAAACAAATAGAAAAAAGGGGAAAAATATCGATTTCCGAGATTTTTCCAGCCGGCTTTTTTTGGAAGACTTTGGCGATGGCGTAAGATGAACTATATAACTGACTGTATGGTACGTGATTGTACTATTGTCTCACGCACATCTCTTGACTTGTTTCTTTGTAGGAGGCTGTACAATGCCACGCTTAGAAAAATGTCCGGCGCCTGGAATCAGAGAGAAAGGATCTTTGGGGCAAGGATGGCTGTAATATTTGTAGCCTCGAGCGAGATGATTCAGCAAGTTTATTTTGCTGCTTGAGCAATCTTCCTATTCTCAGGAGGAGATCATTTTTCGAATATTGCTAAAAACACGGAAGAAAAAGGTAAGATCTAGTAATCAAGTAGAACTGGACCAGGCTTCCTCTTTGCTCACTTCTAGGCTTAAGTGTGTACAGCTATGTAAAGTTAGACACAATTAGAAGACCAGAGTTGCCATGAAAAATGACGGGCTTATGGAAGACTTGCCCCCGGAAAAAGTTTCAATACCACCAAGTCAAATAAAAAACATTAGAAAGTAAATTTAAGCCTGGTTTGATTATAAATACTTGAATGCATGTTGGCGTTTTTCAAAGGCCCATAGTTTGCTGAGTAATATTGGTTTAAGCGTTTTTGAATAAGATTTCTGTCCTGTTAGAATTTTTTCATGTGCTAATGAATAATTTAAAATTTGTTAAAGGCCATTTATTGTTCACCGAAGAAATATTTTTTTTTGTAATACGAAGTAAAACAGATCGTGCAATAAAAATAATACAATTAAAAAACGATTTTAATATAATCACATTATGCTCATAAAAATTTTGTAAATCGATTAGATTTATTGTAAATATCAAATTTTTTTTGTCAGTTTAACAAAAAAAATGTTTTTGTTGAACAAATAGAATTAGAATGTAGCAGACTTTTTTAATATTTGATAAACAAAAAAAAATTTGTATTTTATACCCGGATTTTATTTATGTAAAACAAAAAAAAAGGGTAATTGAAAAAATGAATGCTGTTTAACAAAAATATTATAACGTTTAACAAAAATATATTTTTGATTTTCGACTGTAATGAAGCGTACAAAAAATAAAATCCGGATAGGATGAGGTTTTGGGTTATAATATTTTCAGTCTGATTTTTGTCCGATAAATTTCCTTATGAAAACATCGATATCGGTCTGTTTTCGTTTTGAGATGATATTGTATTACAGTATACCTCTCATATGACATTATGACTGTTGTAATCAGGTTACTAGGGTTTTAAACTGGGGAATAAGGTTTAGTATTTCAAACTTGGGAAAATATTTAAATTTATATTCAACAAACAGAGTAGAATTTAAAATTTAGTTAACTGCTGATCAACGACATCAATGAATTATTCCTGGCTAGTAGCAGCTTAGGACATTTTGATCAATTAACAAACGCTGTGAAAGGATGGTTTGGTCATTAGTGTGTTAATGAGGAGTTGAATCAGACAAAAACTGTATTAAAATGTGGGTTCTTTTGTGGTAAAATGGTCACCTGAAACTGGAAGTTTGAAATGGGTTTCCAATTCAGGATCTCAAATTATCAAAGGCAAGCAGAGTCATGGTAAATGTAACACTCACTGATATGGATGATAACAATGTCAATGAGATGGCATCAGTAATCAGTGATGGATATACAAAAGAAATACTACTAATAATTTTTTCAATGTTGATCAACTATTGAAGTGGTATCAAATTTTCTACAAATCAAAAATTGTTTTTGCAGGCCAAATCACGGGGTGTACACTTAAAGGGAGAGTGTTAGATAAACTGGAGTCATGATGCAGTGAAGACCAATAAACAGAGGGTAGTTGAGATAAAGGTTTGAAAGTCAAAGAAATTCACTGAACAATCAAGAATATTACTTGGAATTGACAAAACAAGCTTCTGACATGACTATCCAATGAAATTTGTGGAATGTGACAAGACAATTAACAAGCTAATGATTCTTTGTAGGCCTGAGGCAACTAATTATTTTGAAAAACACCTAAACCTGAATTGACAATTTATATATAAGAACTTGTTGGGAGGAGTAAGAGCTGAATACATGTACAATGGTAGTGAAGAATTCATAAACACAAATGATATTTTGTATTTTTAGAGACTTGTGAAAAGACTGTATTTGTATCAAAAGAATTATTCAAATTAAAATGAAAGAAATAAGAAAACATCTGAGGGAAATGTGACTGTAAGGACACATTAAATGAAGGAAAATCATTCTAAACCCCTGTAGAAAGATCACAAAAAGAATGACCATTTCAATTTCTCAGACAATTCAAATATTCAAATGAACTTGGGGGGGGTGATTTATAGGACAGTGAACCCAAATTGGAGGACACATCCAAATTGAATGAAAAATCTAAGGACAAGAAAACTAGGAATAGGGAAAAGCTTGGTGAGAAGAGTGGAGAAAAGAGAAAACAAGGCTTATGTAACTAAGATGGCATCAAGTCCATCTTTATTGGAATCATGTGTAAGATTTGATTGTGACTTTTGTGTTCAAATTGGCAATGAAAGCTATATCACTCAAGGGATTGATATTTGCAAGAAATCAAATGAGGTGCTGTTCATGACTGAGGATGCAGTTGTTGAACAAAACAGAGAAATCTCCAATTGGTCTATTGATATTAATAGCAATTACAACTCCATCTCTTCATTTTATTAATGGCTTCAAGCATTAGTCTTTTAAAATGAAATTCAAATGAATTTTCAATCAAGTTTGCTTATTTATTCTTCTGTACCTGTACTAGTGGGAATATACTAGCACATATGTAAACATTGTTTTGATTTTTTGGTGAAAAATTATCAAAAAATGTAAATTCCTGGATGTCCTCCCTGTCCTTTGTAGAGAAACACAAGCAACTATGCTCTTTTTATTTTTGATTTACAATCAAGGATCAAAAATTTGTCACATCAACATAGATTATTTTTGTTGATTTAGGCTGATTGGTAAGAAAGTTTTTAGAATAAAGATGTTTAATATTTTATGAGCTTGTATGACAAGACATGATCTTCTGGATATTAAGTGAGTCTATCACACTAATCCCATCTTCAATTTTTGTTGATGCATTGTGGTCCTGACCATATTTGATCTTTGAGGAGTACTTTCATTTCTATATTTTTCAAGTTCTATCAATGAAGAATTCAAGAACTGGAGGCTGGTCCAGAAAAGTTTCTGGCCTGGGTTCAGGTTTATGCTTGTGAACAGAATTTCTTAAAAAACATACAAATTAGATTTTTAATTTGTATACTCAAACTCTGTGGGCAAATTTGAAACTTGGCAATGCATTTGTGATCTACACATGTTAAATATTCATGTTGCATTGTTTGATGATACCATCAAGCAAAAATGATCTCTCTATGACCAATAAAAATAAAGGTTTGTAAAAAAATTGGCACTTTCTCACTAGGTTCATGATAGTAAACCAAAATCTTGTTCTGTTGGCTTTGCATAGAAAATTTTAATGCACACTAAAAAAAGTAAAAGAACTACTCAGGAATAATAAGTGACCTCAACCTATAACATACATCAGGAAACCAGCCTGGCTACTTCAAGATAAGAAATTATTTTCAGTCACACTGACATGTTACAGCTACACAAAGTATAGTTTTTACATCTTCATGATTTCTTTGAATTTCTCATTTGCAAAAAAGATATTCTCCATTACTAGTAAGGTGACTTGTTTTCAGTAGTTGGAGTATTTTCTATGGATGCAACAACTCCTTTTTTCATTGGCAATGCCAATAATGGCAATGAAAAAAGATTGGGCTGAGCTCATGGCCTGATTCTTGAGCCATGGATACAATTGTCACTGACTTTGTCAATAGTAATTCTGTTTTCAGCATGTTTGTAGCTGGAAGCAATTTCTAATGACAAACTTGCTGCAGACCCATTTTGTTGCAATTTTGATATCCCAATTCTTATAACAAAAGCTGTACTGTTGCTTGTAATTTTTTAGTTTTAACCCAATAACTAGCTTTAAAATAGTACTCTAACAACAGTGGACTACTTATATTAGCCATGTTACAGTTTTTGTTTGCTACCATTTTGAATGGTGTGGCCCAAATGATCCATGTTGTTACAAAAAATGTTGGACAAACAGTCATTGCTATTTTTTATGGCAATTGGTACTATACTATTAGTGTCATGGGTCAAGGTAAGCTTCATTAGCCTACCTATTCCTCCTTGTACAAAACATATTCCAATGAATTCAAAGATGCTGTACTGGTTGCTTAATTGCAAACAGAGCAATTAATTTTCCACCTCCCTGAGTAAGGATTTTCCCTGCTTACTTGTCAGGAAGGTCTCCATGTAAAGGAGATTCATACACTGGTCAGGAAGTTGGTCTGTTTTTACAATGTGCTACAAATAATTAGCTTTTTTATGTTTGGGCTATTTTGTTGTACATATGCAATATAGTTTGAGATGGTGATTGTGATTCTTTGGTTAACATCAATTGGATCATTTCTAGGTTGAATGGAAAGTCATGTCTAGGTTCATGTTTGTGAACCCAGTAGGTATGTTTGGTAGATTTTGCAAAACCCATGCCAGCAGGCACAAAGATGTATGGCAAGTACAAATTCTGTGAAAAAAAGATTTCATTGCTGTTTCTATATATTTTTAAAGCTTTCATTACAGAATAAAAATCATAGACAGTATTTCCATTAATTGAAACAGAGAATTGAAGCTATGTGTCCTTAAATACATTTCTAATCATTGAGTAAAAAGTGTCTACCTAGAATTCTTTGTCTGATCTTTGAGATGTCTAATCTGTAGTATCATAGAGTTCCAATTTGGTGTGAGGGAATGTCACAAAGAGGGAAAAAGCACCATTGGACCCAAAATCTGCAATAGATCATGGATTCCTGTAAAATGATGGGATGACCAATAATATCAGGACTTAAAAACATGAGCACAGGCTCAAACTCCTCCTTTCCTGATTATATTATATCCTGTGCTTATGACCCATCTGGGAGGCTGTCATTGCTGTAAAAACCATGGGGTTGGTGTTGAGAATTCAAATAAATTCATTAAACAGCTAGTTATGCTGATGTCTTTTCCTACTTTGTATTGAAATGGCACAGAAGAAATACTTTATGGAAATGATTGCAATCTAGTGCATATGGACATGCTGAACATACCATAATAAAAAAATAGTTGTAATAGAGTATTCAAGCTAACATCCATCTGCTCTCTTTTTGTCACAATTTACCTCAATGTGCAACATTGCCACTTCAGCAAAAAATAGTCGTTTTGCTCTTGAAAACTTTCAACTGTGGTGCTGTTGCTCTGAAGTATTGTTCCATTTTTGTGATTTATTTTTTATGTTGTTTATTATTTTGTGATTCTTGAGGACTTTGTGTACTATTATTTAATGATGATGTTGTGATCAATGTTGTTGTCATTACATGAACTGTTCGTGGGCCATATTGGTCTGAATCTGGAATGAACCTGCTCATTATCATCTGCATACTGTTTCTTCTGTCATGTTTGAAGTCACTTACTCCAGGGAATGTTTAGGATCTCTTGGGATTTGGGATTCATGGAGTGGAAACTGATTGGAACATGGAACCAATGGAACATAGGACCACAATACTTAGGACACATCATCATCTTTGAGTGAGTCAGAAAGTGGGTAGTAGACAATACCTTTCTAAAAAATCATTTCTGAATTTTCTTGGAGTACAGCTACCTATTTTAACGCTTAAAAATATTTAATTATTATAATACTCGTAAGTTTTACTTAAGAAAATAATGAAAGGTATTTCACTCCCACAATTTTCGTGTGCCGCCATCCGCCATCCTTTCCCATTGTCAGATGATGACATCATCGCAAAGGCGTGACAATATGCCGACTTCTTGGGCTCACTCGCCGCCACTCAAATGCCCCCGAAATTCGCACTGAATGAGTCAGACAAATGATTCTTCAGGATAGTTCAGGATAATCTGGTACTACACAAAATACTCAAAAAGACCAGCAACAAGCTCATACCTAGCTCATAAGTGCAACAAGCATTCCAAACCAAATTAGTACTCTAGACGGAAAATTGCATCAATTGATCCCGAACGAAGCCAAGAAAAAACACGACGAACAACAATGATGATGATCATAGGCAGAAACGCCGTTTCCAAGGCGGGCTTGCGACTCGCAAATGTGAGAAGGGCCGCAATACTGAAAGACACAGGAATCGAGAGACACGGTGAAGCCACAGTTTTACCTCGTGCCTACCACGCCAACTCTCACTCCATGTCGAATTTCGACTCCAAGATCAATGCCATCAAAGCCGACCTTGTGGATCTAAAGAAGAGTTGTGACGGCACGATCTGCAATGATAAGTTAGAACGGGTGCTCCAGAAGCATAGCTCGAAATTCAACGAAGTTGAGATGGTAAAACTGTCGAATTTTCTTTCGCTGGGCCAAGTTCAATTTTAAAGTTTGGGACGTAACGTCGGTAGTTTCCAATCTTCATCTTTTACTGCACAATCAGTCTATGATCAACTTGTACAAATAATAATGAACTGAAGAGTTCATGTTCCTGGAATCACATTTTAGTGTAGATTGTAAATATAGAAAAATGCTTCCTCCGGATGCTTCTTCTGCCGCCTCTTCCTTTTTGGAAATTTATCGATCCAAAACATATCTAGATTCTTTTTTGTCTTCTTTGTTTCAAGTAAATTCGATAGTCTATAGGTTCACTTCTTCCTTCTTCGTAAATGATGTATTTTGTTTATCAACTTACATTTTCCCTCAGACTCGGTGAGTAACCTACGAATGTTGCATTTCCGGAGTACATTTATATTAATTACATACATCCTTTTCTGTTACCAAGTGTTTTCTCGCGACAACTGTTCGCTTTTCGTGCTCAGTAGTAGATCCAAATTCTATCAGGAAATAATTGACGCAGAAATTATCAAAATCTTCTATTTATAATGTTCTAAGAAAAGCTGAGCCACTCTGTTCATGCCGCCTACAATTTTCTAATCATTGGTAAGCACTTCTCGTAATCCTCCATGAACTGTCCCTTGAGATACGGATTACCAAACCTATCAGGCACCAGCAAAACAAAAAAATGAGTGAATAAGCACCAAGGAAAAACAATACTGCTCTCTATTGCTGACTTCTGCCACTCACCAATGTGCAAATGGAAGAGACGTCATAATAATTGTAAACGTAACAAGCAGTCTGGGCATTGTCATTCCAAATGACTTCACCATCTTCGAGCTGGCCAACAATCGTTCCATCATAATCACAACGAAATTCCACACGAAAAAAGCAGTGTTTGAACCGAGCACAATATCGCCAGACGACAGAATATGTGCAACCGATGGTCGGTTGTACATGAACACTGCATGAACAATCCATTCATGAAATAATCCCGATGCAACGAAAACTGCAAGCGAGGCTACAATCGCCGATGAGTATTTTCGAACCGGTTTGTACACTCCTCTCTTTGTTTTCCGAATCAAGAAAAAAGAATATTGTTAGATTGCAGCTAGGTAGTTGAGCTCAACTCGAATTTGATCCCAGAAAAAGTTGCTCACCTTCATGACCAAATGGACCAAAATATTCCACCGCCGCCCCCAAAAATCACTCGGAGACGTAGCTTCCAACATAGGGTTTTTCATAAACTGGAGAACCCTATGTCCGGTGATTATTTGGACGACAAACCCCAAGATTGAATCTGCTACAGAGAGTCCCAGCTGAAAGAAAACTTCACACGGAAAAATATAAAACAATTGCTTTAGCTCCCCATGTACGAGTTCAAGCCGACACAAGAAAAATACTCCTGTACTTACTTGCAATTGCAAAACAATTCCCAAGATGCCGTGCATCCAAATAATCAACCAGATTGATATCTTCGTAAAACTCCCCAGCATTTTGTTTCCCGAATGGCATATAATCGAATGGAGAAAGAGTCCAACAAAGAGCTACGATGCACGAAGATGCAACTATTGATTTCTTTGCACTTGCCAATATATCACTCTTTGTTGCAATCATGGGCTTCGAAGTTTCTTCGTCGAATAAAAATTCCACTGGTAACGAAAAATATTTGCAGTACATTGCAATTGATGACGTTGCTCCATTTGGCACGAACCCGAAGGTTGCTTTTCATATCACATTAGAGTTGACAAAAATAAGTAGAGATTTATGTAAATAACAAGCTTCAACAACTCGTTGTACAAAACAATCCTGCCACTCACCTTCAATGATTTTGAACAAATAAAGAACGAAGGGTATGCATATCGTAAACCTCACTGCCGTATTTTGAGCATCCAACATATCAAACAAATAATAAGGAATCAAAATATTTGGTACCAGAAGCAATAATCCGATGAGGGCCTTTCGGAAAGTCAGCTCTTGTTTCCCATCTAGCAAAAGGTTGTAAATTACCGTTGCAAATACCAAGCCGATGAGGAGTGATATTGAAACACCCTAAGCCACAAAATGATTGCAGTTGAATTCAACATACAACGTGTTGTTAGTATAACTTTTCAAAAAATTGGGTTCAATTATTTGTTTTCATGAACTTACAACATTCACCATCAAAACTGCATAACTGTCCGGTAAAACAAGGTTGTAGGTTCCACTAATGGCTCTTGAATCGACTTGGAATCCGAATAAGTTAAGATCTGGATGTTCAGGAATGTCAAACGAAAGGAGCACATCCTGTGCTCTGTTTTTTAACGAGCAATACCCGAGTGACGAGTTCCAAAACGGTGACAAGATTTCGCTGAAACTGACATTGGTTGGCGTCGGAAGAAGAACACAGTCTGACAGTGATTGGGACTCCATCTTTTTTTTTGTTGTTTTTCTTGTTCAATTACTTCAGTTGGCAGTATTGCGATACTGCTTGGAAGTTTATACTAATTTTGGTTTGTGACTTTGAAGGCAGACGACAGGGCAATCCCAACTGCAGTTTGCCACTTCTCCAAACTGCACAGAACAACAGAATGGGTTGTGTGATTGCTTCGTTGGTTATTGCTTCCAATTCGCAATCAGCTCGTTAAATTATCTTTTTGCTTTATCTGGTGATGTTTGATATGGTAAGTATGATGTACTTACCATAAGTGCTATCAAAATCGGATTTTGCCATTGCTTGGCAACTCTTTGGTTGTGCTCTGTTTGTGCGGAGCGGCATTTGGCATTTTCGAGTCGTCTTGGCGTGGCCAAGAAAATGCTGGGTGAAATTGTCGCCGTCATCGCTGAGTCATCGATAGCAGTACCGCACCGACCCCATGACGAGTCTTGGATTGTAAGAAATATTACATAGGATCTGGTACAATTGGTGTAGAAAAATATTTATTTTTTATAGGAATATCAGTAAGATACAAATTAATCGGAGATATTTTTGGCGAAGATCGCAGAAATATTAATATCGCTCATATTATTTATTGGCATGACAACGGAAAGATCCGGGACTGAGTGGTACACATCTCGAATTTGGGTCTAAACAGGTGTAAAATTTAATTTTTAACAAACAACGTTGGAACAAAATAAAGAGATGGTAATCATTAGTCACTTCAGCAAATTGAAAATATATTACTTTCAGTGGAATGACAGATGCTTGCATGCAGATGACATCTTTGGGGTGTCTATGAATTAACCAAGAGAAATGCATTTTGTGACATTTATCAATAATCTTTTTGTCATGAGAAGACAGATATGATTCTTGTGATGAAGATTATTTTTTATCAAACTATAAAAATGATTTATTCTTTATAGGATTGAGTACCAATACTTACAAGTAGGCCAGTTAATTACAATATAATATCATCAAATCCAAGACCTAGATGAACCTTGAGTCAATCAATGACAGTTAACATTATTTCCTCCTCTAATATTTTTATGACCATTAAAAAATGGTTTTTTATGAAAAAAGTATGCAATACCAACAGTCTCATAATGAGAAATTAAAAATTTTGGACATCAGTCAAAGAAAATAAAACCCTGAACAACAAAATTATCTCTCCTACATTTGAAAAATGAGTACTTATTTCAGTTTTTGTTGAAGCCCCATCCTTTTTATTTGGAGCAAAAATGGATAGGGTGGATCAAATTTTA
>JALLOT010000582.1:0-19093 GCA_036939595.1 Thalassiosira livingstoniorum
ACTGCCACTGATGACACCCAATGAATGCTGCACATTCAAATGACACACATGGGACTTCCTGATTCATGGCGATTGAGGTGACTTCATTTGTGTCAATGACAAGGTAGAGGTGTTCAAGGAGGATGTCTTGGTCAATGAGTGGAGTGAAAGAGGAGTTTGAATATCTTTGGGATGGGAACTTTATGTCAAAACAGGTGGAGGCAAGAGGAGGATTTCTTGCAATGGGACATGCTGTTTCCATCAAGATAGGTGGAGGCAAGAGGAGGATTTCTTAGTTGGTGAGGGGGGGGCAAGAAGCTTAGATATCATCATGATGGGGACTCTTTCCATCAAGACAATCTAATTTGAGGCTGAGACAACTTTTTTTGGGGGGGGTTGTTTCAGCTGATATGCTAGAACATGATCACTTCCAGATCATGCTCTTTGTTTTGTTGAAATCAATATGCCATCAAGGGAAATTGTTTACTAATTTATTTTCATTATTATTTCAATTAATTTACAAAATTGAGAATTATAATCAACATGACATTGTTTGGGATGTCCATATCAGTAATTTTTCTTTTATTAGTTTAAAATTTTCATCATGTAACTCAAGCTGACCTTAGTGATATCCTGTTGTCTTTAGCAGTTGATTGTACAGTGAGGTGAGAATAGATTTGATTTTTGAAATTTAATTTTTGAAAGGTTGATTTTTGAAAGGTGTACATTAACGAATTCAACCAAGAGCTTTTCATTTATCTTTTTCAATGCAAAGTATTGAATCCTTGATTTATTGAGTGTCCAACACATATTATGATACCACTTGCTCTTGTCATCAGCCACCACACAGATTTTGGGAGGTTTGCCTGTGTGAAGGAGACTATCCCCCACATTTGGAAGTTTAATTCATGTTTTGCCTTGAGGTTGCTGACTTCCCTTTTCTTTGATACATTTTTTTAAGATAGGACTTTGTTTTTGCAATAGTTATCTTGCATGCCCCATGGTGTTGTTTTAAAAAATCAGTCTAAATATTATAGCAACCAGGAGTGAGGGGGAATTAAATTGTCTTGCTGTAATGTTTCCAGTACAACATACTCAAAGAAGGGCCCCAATATATTTTTTGTGTAAAAATATTTTTCAGTTGTCCACTTTAGTATCTTTAATGCTGGAATGGGCATCACCATTGTGATTGTGATGTTTTTTAGTCTTGGAAAAAGAACAGCAAGGCAGGTCCAACATGAGATTTTTATGGCAAACATAATTACCACAGAGGAATTAGTAGAAAATGTTACCAAGAAACAAAATTTCCTCCAATTGCCATTTTCTAATAAAAGTACCATATGGGACTTTTACAGTGAATAAAAAATGCATAGGACTAGGTACAATTCAATACTAATTCAATTCAAATGAAATTTCCTTATTGAATTTTTCTGTCAGAAAATTCCAACATGGGACTTTTATGACAAACATAATTACCACAGAGGAATTAGTGGAAAAAGAAACCAAAAAATTACATTTCTTCAGATCATGATTTTGCACAAAAGTACCATATGAGGCTTTTACAGTAGAATGAAAATGCATGGGAATGTTAGAAATACCAATTTGATTCACAGAAAAATCCCAAGTGGAAAAGACTCCAATAATATGATTTTCTTCTTACTCCATTTTCTCATAAAATTAAAAGTCTCCTGAATGATATGGGGAGTCTGTGGCTCAGACAATGCTTTGAACATGGTTTCAATTTTTGATTGATTGCATTTATTTGTGGCAGTGGGAGAGGCAGAGTCAAAGGTATCTCCTTCAAATCATCATCTAAACTCATGGTGTTTTTCAGGTAATTGTATACTGGTTATCCTGCTTGATTTATCAAAACATTGATTGGGCAACAAATGGCAACAATAAGCAATTATAAGCAACAATAAGGAGAATTTTGGGTTCTGGTGTTAAAATGGAACTTAGAATTAAAAGTTTTTCTTGATGTATAGCACATTTGCATATTAAATGAGCATGAGTAAAGTTAATACTAGAAACACACTTACTACAACCATTACTACTTTTTGTATTTTGTCATTGAATTCTTGTTTTGAGTGTTGAATTGTTAGGTCTAATGATAATTTTACAAAGAAACACAGGTAATCCAAATTTAGCATTGCAGAAACATGAGTTATCTGCATACTAGTTAATACAGTGTGTAAGTGAATTATATAATAGAACACACTTGCTACAATCATTGATGTATTTACTATTGTTTAAATAAATATCAGAAAAGGCACTTTAAAATGATTGAAAATTAGCCTTGCAGAAGCACAACTTAGCATTTCAGAAAACATGAATTGGCATTGCAGATAAACAAGACTAGCAGACAAAAAATATTAAGACATCCTGCCAATAGTGAATACAGTGGTTACATAATTGGAAGATTCATGTAAACACTGCCATTCAATTAGAGAAGTTGGTATGAGTGTGACCAATGTTATTACTAGTTTTTTTCAAAAATATTAAACCACAAATAGGGAATCTTTTATAATAATAAAGAATAAATTTTAATAGATGAAATAACAGACACTTGCCAATTGAAGGTTAACCATAAGGATAAAACAATATATGCAGAATAGGCCCAATGCACTAGGTTTTGATTTCTAATGTTGGTCTTTTTTTAAGGGGGTATCAAGCGCAAGTAGTACAATGATGCCACCAGTAGCACCTACTCTTGATTTGCTATCATGACATCAAAAGGTGAACTAACTTTGGAGGTATTAGGATCAAGACACCAGTCACCTTATTTTTTTGAATTGGAGCATTTGTATTACATCAGTAAGGCAAGACAATGTAATGGATTTTGGGAACAAATAATAAATTCAGCTGAAGTGGGAGAGATATGTTGTTGATCCCCTGTGAAATTTACCCCAGTTTGCTAAATTCAATAGAAAAATGCCATATAACTATATGATCACTTACCACACTTGTTTTAGTACATACACAGCTACTAATGGGGCATGGATGATATGTATATTGTACTTTGAGTCTTCACAATATGGTTACAAACAACAAAGATGATCCATTTGTAAAAAGTTGTATTTGGGTAAAACGTTTTGAGTTATTGGTTATCAAAACATTAATTTTGATAATAGATGAAATAAAATAAAAATTAATATCATAGAAGATTAATTGTTATAAGTATTGTGAAAAATATGTTTCAGTTATATACAACCCTTCTCCATCAATATCATTGTCCTTTTACTTTATCTCTCTTTTGTAGCTTTGACAAGTATTTTCTTCTAGTTCACATCATAAATTTTAAACTTGTAACATTTTCAAAAATTTCACACAAAGGGATAACATTGGTAACCATCAACTATGATGAAAATGTTGGCACTTGAAAAGGGGGTACCAAAATAATGCCCATTTTTGTGGGGGATATAATTTGTTCCCACTGATGATTAAAATGTCCCTGCCCTAGCTGTATTTCATTCATTGAAGTAGTTATATTTGTCTATTATGGTCTAATTAGTTTTGTTGTGACTTGTTTTAGGTTTGTTTTATCACCTCTTGGAGCAATGGAACTCTAAAATGGGCCAAAAGAAGTTACTATAGCAAGAGTTTACTTGTATATTCTTTAGAGCTAATACTAAATTCTACAGATTATATATAGTAAATACATAATGATATTTAAGGGATGTATCATTTGTAGAAAAATCAAAGGGGCTTTCATGTACAATGAGACTCTTGAAAGAAATTAGAATATTAAATTAATCAATACTAATCCACAGGTGCACAGTTTGCTTCATACACACCCTCTTCAATTTCCATCTTAGCCAGAATAGCTTTCATTAGCCCACATACTTTCAATTTGATGGCTTCATCTTCATTATTCATGCAATTATAGGCAAAAGTAGTCTGCCATGGACTTTCACAAACCACACAACAATTCTTAATTATCACCATGTTCTTTGTGTATTTACCATTAACAATACACAGTCAAGTTCTATTCTGAAACAGCAAATCTGATTGGATTTCCCTATTCATCTTTGTACAGGCACTCATCTGGCATAGTTTTTCAAACAAACATTTTGCATCTAAAAATCTGCAGACTTTTTCTTTTCCTCCTCCCTCACTTCTTTTTTAACTTCTTTTTCCTAAGAAGATCATTGTCATTCAGAAGCATTGATACCAATGTACAAAAACACTGTCATATTTTGTCATGCTCTTTGATTTGCAAGTTCCATTGCAAGTTCCTCCAAGGTGTCATCACAAACTATTGATAATGCAGTTGCAACTTCTGCATCAAATACCTCCACATAAAAACCTTTCTTCTCATGGTCAGTTCTTGTCACACAATAATCTTGACAAGATCTGTATTGTTGCTCCATCATACCTTGTTCCAAACCTACATATTTATGATGCACTTTTATATGAAAGGACAAAGTTCAAACAGAATTGAGTATCTTCTCTTTTGATAAGCATTCTTTATCATGAGAATCTTGAGATAACTGCCCAATCTTATCAAGTTATCCGTAAATAACATGGAAGGTTTCAGAGGGGGGTGAAAGAACACATGCTTTGATCTTTGTCTTCTTATCAACCCTCTCACACTTTTCCTCTTGAGTCTTGGTTTCCTTCCTTTTCTTTCTCAAAAATACAGCAAAAGCTGCTGGATTTGCTTTGAAAATATCTTGTAAGTGAAAGTACAGCACCTAACTTTGAAAGCAGTAAAAAGATTATCAATGACAACAGTCACAGAGGTAGTATTTGTGGAAAAACCATATATAAGAAATCTATTAGCTTTAAGTCTGCTCATAAAGTCATTGCACCCCTCATCCTTTTCAAGGGACTGAAGGCATCCAGAATTATAGTTCAGATGCCATACCACTGGTTCTTCCTAAAAATCATCATTGTCTCCTCTAAAATCTTTGATCATAGTGTCCTTGTAAAAGAATCAATCACTTCCAACCTCACCAAAGATCAAAAACTTTGATTTCTGCTATCCTGCATGAAATTTTTGATTGCTGCCACTACACACTAAACTACATTTTTTGATGATTACTGCCCCCCATGGAGGAAATATTTGTTGTTTCATCCACTACCTTCACCATTATGAGAGTATCCCCACACTATTTACAAAGAAAAAGACAAGACATTGGTGTCTTACAATGATCTTAATAAAAGCAATAATGGTTTGGGTTTTGTTATTTGATGTTTTTGTTTTTGATCATAAATTTGAATCAATTCCTACTGAAAGAAGGGTAGAACTACAAAAACCACTACATAGCATGTGCATAAACCCATCTAGTCATGTGGGTATTGTAGTATGTTAGTAATTATTTAGTATGTAGAGGTATCAATGGACACCATTGATTCTCAAAATAATTTCTAACTAAATTTATCTGTTAATTTTATAATGAGGTAAAAAATGTTGCGAAAATACCAAAAGTGAACATGTTGGGCTTTATTTTAGCCTTTAATCATGTCTTATTCTTAGTTTAGTTTATAATTTTTTTGTTAACAAGAAATAACCTTGATAAAAATTGTAGTAATACAGAGTAATCATTAGTTATTATTTTATTGTACTATCTTCTGATATTGTAACTTATGAATGGTAGGAGTATTTTTTTCTTTTCCAATTTACACCTACATGGTGGGATTTGAAAAAAGATTATCATAACAACAAAGTCTAGGATTGTGTAGCCACTCCCCTCCTGCAAGCAAGGCAGAAGATAACAATCAATATTATCTGCCCCCTGCTTGCTATTGTATTGTCCATTGTTACTGGTACTACACACCCACATTTAGGGAAATTTTCTTTCATATTTACTTGGAGTTTTCTGAGAACTAAAATTTAGGGATTTAGGTCTTCATTAGTTTTTACTTGTGTTCCAATTTCTGACTTTGCATTTTGGAATGAATACTTGTTGAGTAAGATGTACTATAATTAAAATATGTTTCAAAGAAAGATACAAACTTCCAAGAAAAAATAAGACTTTGTGAATTACTTTTGTAAAAGGCTTTAAAATAACCAAACAAGACAATAAAAAGACTAGCCTTTCATTAGTTTTTCAGATCACCATTTTGCATTTCACATGTGTAAACATTGGATGGTATTTTTTTACCAGTAGGTAAAATTTTTTTAAAAATATTGTTCACTGCTGGACCACTAACACTTCTAATTTTAATCAATGAAAGAATATAAGTAGGATCAATGGCATAAAATAAAAAATGGGACTATTCACCCAGAAATTGCTATGGAAATGTAGCTAATCATTGTTATCAGTAACATTAAAATATGAATACAAAATGATAAAATTTGAGAAAGTGCCTGTACCTCTTGTAGCAAATTGGTATTAGTACTATGAATCATGTTAAAATATTTTTTTCCAATTGTCACATCATTATTTGTTTCTTCTTTCTGTTTCACTTCTTTCTAATTTCTACAGTACAATACGCATTTTAAATTTTTGATTTTCATAATCGATGGGTTAGGATTCATATGAAATGGTGAATATTGTTATTTTTATCTTCTGTGGATAGTTTTTTTTTTCTTTTATTTTTTTGGTTGATCTGTTTTACTAAGTGACAGCTTCAAAGTTGGTCATAGTAATGTCAGCAACATCAGCATCAAATACATCACAACTACCATTGTTGAGTAATGACGTAGTGAGAGAATCAGAAACACCATAGATAGCAGCAGTATTAAAGAAAGAAAAAAACAGTATATTTATTAGACAAAAGTAACAATTTTACCATCACACATACTACATTTAGTAATAATATTTACAAATTATATTTAAAAAGATTGTGTTGACAACTATAATTTAAGCAGCAGATAAAAAGAATATTTGAATATCCATTGGTCAAATGATACAACTGGGAAGTATCACACCCATTCAAGGCACCTCCAGTCATGTATGTCAGGTCCAGTCACCTTTACCTGGTCAGACCAAAGATTCTGCATCCTAGGTTTACATACAGACATGAGAAGCAGTTTCTAGTAGCTCTAGATCCTCATAAAATGGAGTACCTCTTGAGTCACTATAGCTTATCTTGCTTATGTTCAACAGAGGTCATCTATTGGGTAAGCTAAGTGGTAAACCTACCATGGTGGCTGATCTGATTGTCAAAAGTGTTACAGTACAGTTGCCTTTTCAGGAATTCACAAGGATTCCCAGCCACCCAACTTATGTCCTCCTCAAACAAAAAATGAACTGCCAGGGACTTGAAAATCTAGATGCAATAAAAACTTGGAGGAGGAAACCACGGTCATTCCTCTCTAACAATAATGTCAGCATTCAACACAAAGATGAGCACTATTTTTTTGTATGAAAACACCCCAATAAACATACTCATTTGAAAGCTGACAAGTGGTAGATATACTAGGTATTACCCAGCTTGATTTCATCAATTCCACTTGTTATTAACACATCATAGCCCCCAAATGGGCTTCTTTGGTGTAAATGGTAAATAGCTTTAGCCATTAAACTGATAAATTATTGGATTGTGACACTTGTTGGGTGCAATGGCTGCCTTTTTTGTTGAATTTTATGTTTTGTGTACTGCAAAGAAAATTTAACAACTTCTTCATTGTCACTGTTGTTTTGTCAACATTAATGTTCAACTAAAAATAGACTAATAACTAAAAACATTTACCATTTTTAGCAGCTTGGTTAATTTGATTACTCTAGTTAATTGTTATAATTATTCTCCATTTACTGCAAGCATCAGCAATGAGATGGTATTCAATACCATTACTGACAATGATCATTGTATAAAGTATTTTGTTGTGGTCCATGCGCTTTTATCACTTAGCTTGTCCTGCAAACAAAAATGTGATGGAGTTGAAGGGGGTTGAAGGGGGTCACCTTTTACATTGGCATTGCTTCATTGTTGATGATGATGTTGTTATTGCCAAAAGCCGTTACATCATTTTTGTTTTGGCATTAAGTTGACTTGCCACTTGGCAATCAAGTATCATCAAAAAATGATAAAAGTTTTAGATGTTAGTTTACTAGAAATGCAAGAAAGAAATACTTATGATAGTACTTGGAGATACTGATAAGATTCAGTCCATGCTGTTGTGCATTGTCTCATAGGGTTGAAGAACATACAAAAATCCTTATGTAGGTAGAGTCATATTGGGTGCTGACCACTGGTCAAGTGAGTCCATATCAGCACAAAATTTGGACCTTGCTGTGTTCCAGGGGCACACAAAATAACACAGTGGAAACTTACACCTAAAATTTACACACAAACTACTACAAAATCTAAGTGTAAAAGTACTTAAGTGGTAAGCAACAGCTAGTAGAACATGTTTCCCCCATGCCATGCACCGAACAATGGCAAAGCAATGGTACCAACTGCAACTGCTGATATCACTTTATCATTTGCTCTCACACCAATTAAAGTCAGTTTCACAGCACTATCTTCATTGGTGGCTCTCATACAAAACTTTGAATTGAAAAGACCATTGCAGGGTTTTATTTGACAATGATGTTTGCTCCTCCCTTGCCCTGAAACCAATTCACAATATTGGATGTTTTCACAATACTGGATGCACATGAATTGGATATCGCCACCATCAACAATAGCCGTACATACTCTTCCATATTCTATGATCACAATCTTGGACATCATCACCATCAACAATAGCCATGGTTCTTCTTTCATATTCTATGATATTGGATATTGCCACCATCAACAATAGCTGTGTGTCCCCATCACATGCTCCATTCATGATCTTGGTTATGATAACAACCTTTGGCATTGCTGCCATTGGCAATAGCTGTGATTCTTTTTTCATATGATATGATCTTGGATATTGCTGCCATCAACAATAGCCGCAAGTCCTCTTCCACAGATTGCCATTCTTGATTTCCACTAACATTGGTGGTAAACAGTGGCAATTGTGGTACATGACAAATGAACTTATGTTTTGCGAGTCTCCAGGCCAGTGGTCTCCAGGAGTACAAGGTTGGAAATGATGCAAGTCAATTGCCCTGCCCAAATAAATGCCATAATTTTTACTACAATAACCACAACAGTATTGCAAGTGGTTAAAATAAATCTATCTTCTCTTCTAATAATTAATCTATTATCATGCTCAGGTCTTTATTGAATAAAAATACTTACCCATAAGTTAAAAATTACAGTTCATTTGTAATACTGAAGCATTTTGATATTTCTTTTTTGGTTCATAACAATTGGCATAAAATTATCTGTCATGGTGTGGTTGTTTTCTAGTTGTTTTCAGTGTTTGGGTTTTGGTTTTGATCAAGAACGTTAGTTGGCTGTGTTGGCTTCATGCTGCCTGCAGTTGGTACATAGATATTGTATTGTACATTATGTACAACAATAATATTATCAGTGATATGTGAGTAATCTGCAAAAATAGGTAGGATGGAAAAGATTATAGATAGGAATTAGTATTCAAATATTTTTATTAATATAATTAGGTACTCTGGATATACCTTAATACTACTTCTAACTACTAGATAGAGCAAGATTAACATTTTTGCCAAATACCCCATTTTTGTTGACATCAATGTGTGAAAATAAAGAAATGATAAAACCAACTGAAACTGATGAAGTAGAAAACTGAAACGTAAAAATTGTAGTTAGTGATAGGATGGGCGCAATGTAGGCTCTATTCCCAGTCACCACAGGAACTAAGTTAGAAGGGTAATTAAAGTTAATTTGGTTTTCAGTCAATTTGTAAGTCAATTTGAAATTTATATACTTATTCCTATGTGCTTGTACGGTTTAAGATAAATAATATGTTTTTAATATACATAGTATTGTATAGGCTAAAAGCTGTAATTTTTTTCTAGCTTTGTTAAAATTATTTATTAAGCCTTATCTTCAGAATTTTTTTCACCAAAAATACTGTTGTAATCTTAATTTGGCGACAAATTATTTGCTCTAATTTATATATCTACCTACACAACATATAATATTGTATGTACCATATCTACTTACTTATGTTGTATTTAAGTTCTACTATTACTTATTATCTACTCCTATCAGTAATAACATGCACAACAAGCAAGCACAATGCATGACAATTGGTCTACGTAATTACTGCTGAAACTAATGCTAATCTGTAAAAAGCTACTACTACTATTTTTAGTTTTTTCTGCTGACTTAGATTTCTATGAATATGATTATTTAACCGTAGCAAGTTTCAGGCAAGTTGATTATTTTATCTTGCCGCTTTCCAATTGCTCTCTCGACTTTCCATACTACCCTGGGGCATGATCACTAGCATTCGATGGCAGCAACGTCAACGATGACATCCACCACGGCTTTAAAATGCCATTAGCGCAAAACTCCAATGAATGAAAACATTACGCAGCAGGTTTATTGTTGTGTTTGATGTGTGTGGCTAAGGGGTGGTGCTCGGATGCAGTGAATGAGGCAAATTATCATTGGCAGAGAGTGACGTCGTAACCAAACCGGGCAAGGCATCGGCAGCAATTAGCGATGAGAGGACTGCATCAATGAAAGGGAGATGGAGGTGCATCTGAGGGGGAGCAATCAGGTGTGGTTGTGGGGGGCAGGTGTGGCTGCTGAACCAAAATCAATAGCAATGCAGTTGCCGGGTCATTCGGCGTTTGGTGGCAGGAGTCATCATTGTTCGTGCTACGTTTTATTATTATGGCAATCCTGGATTTTTATTATTGTATGTATCATATGTAAATAATAATAATACCCTATGTTATTTTTCTACTCTTAGTCAAAAGATGGCAAGTTAGGAGTGAGTGGTGAAGGTATGTCCTGTGTTCCAAAGTAAAACCCTGGTGGTGTTAGTGGAGGGTTCACTGTTATATGGTGTTGTATGTGATGGAATCTTAAAGTGTTGTTGTGTTCCTGTCTTGGCGTTGCGGATGTGTTTTGCGAATGCTAATGTGATGGCCAGTTCAAATTGTTGCAATGCATATTCTTTGGGTGGTGGGCAAGTGTATGACATGCCGTATAATTGATGGGTGTGAGATGATTTCCATAAGAGGGAGGCAGTTGTGATAATGTCTGTCGGGATTGGAAATTGGTTGTACCTCTGGTACATATTGGCTGCATAAGGGCGAGATGGAGAAAATAGAATAGGTTGACGAGGGGAAACTCCAAATAAGAATTGCTGAAACATTGGGCCCCATCAACCATGAGGATCAAGATTGATGGGGATTAGTGCCATGTCTTGTTTTAAAAGGCCTCCTAATATTTTGTCTCCTGTTAGAGAGACGTGGTTGTATCTGTCTGCCACTCCTTCCCTCGTCAACTTACCTTTCTCCACCTCTTGTAGGTGCAACTCAGCGCTGGCTGAAATGTTGTCTGCAACTAACAAGAGAGAATCCAGGTTATGTGGCAAAGTAATGATGACATCAAAACCTACCATACTTAGGAGATATTGGGGGCATTCTGGGTGATGTAAAGACAGGTCTGGAGTGAACGAGATATCAAAAGGACAAATGTGAGGTAAGTCTGCAAGTACTCTTCTTTTTTCTTGTTCCACTTTAGTCTTTAGTCAATGGATTGATGAGGTCTGCTGAAATTAATATTTTCTGGAATGTGTTGATGAATCTACCTCTAACACTGTCATGGGCTCCTTTTTATTCTGAAAAATACATTGAAAGATGTGGTCTCCATAGGGATTGTGATGATGAGGGCACCAACATCAGGGGTGGGTTGTGGAGGGCCAGATTGGGATTCGAAGTTTTCTTTTTACTGCTATTGCAAAGAGGTCATTCTTAATGCAATGAAGGGGTTGTCGTCTGGACATGGAGGCTAATGGATATAAGGTATGACTTGATAAGATTCGTGGAAGGTGAGGTAGGTGTTCGACATTGATGACATTGTATAAGGTGTCTTGTATTCTTTCTGACACATGAATTTTTATTCTGCTTCTTGCGCTGGATAATGATTGTTTTTGGATCTTAAATATGTGATGGGATCGTTGCATTTGGAGTGCTTGGTTATTGCTACAATTGTTGGGAGAAGAGAATGGAATCATTGGAGGTAGATAGACTCTGGGTTGCTTGATTTGGAGAATATCTCTTTAATGCTTTGATGGGCCATGAGCGGTGGTGCATTTTTTTCTAAAATGAAGCCTTGTGATGCTAGACAAACTGATTTGTTGAGGGTGAGGACAAATTGTGGAATTGCTCTTGAACTTGCATTGAAAATGCCTAATCAACCATGTTTGGTTGCAATTTGGGAGATTAAGAGACTGTGATCTGGAAATTCATCATAGTTAATGTGTAGGAGATCAGCTAAAAAGGAGGGTGTGATGCTGTCCATTTGGGAGGTGAGTGGGCCGTTCCAATCAATCCACTGAGAAGCATCAAAAGACTTGGGGAGGAAGTGCATGACATCATTGCCTAAAAGGTGAGGAAGTTTTTGGATTATGCATTGGGTGAAAATTTGTAGCTTTGTTTGAAGGTCTGATATTCCTTCATGGAGTTGGTCAATGTTCTTTCTCACTTCTTTTATTTTTCCTGCATAGAATTCTTTGGAGAAGGAGGTAGATCCCACGGGGGCTCCAAGAAGTCAAATGCCTGATGTGATCTCATCATAGGGCTTGGTTGGGTCTTTAGACTTGGAGAGTGATCTGAGAGTTCTTTCTAATGATGCAGCCAACTCTGGGGATCTAGATCAGATGAGGGAAAGGCTGGATTCTCCCGTTGTTGAAGTTAGTATTTTGGACTTGAAAAGGTTAATGATTCCACCATGTTGCTTGAGAAGATGTTGGAACAATTCACATAAGAATTCCACATCCTCTAAAGGGACCACCTGGGTGTCATTGTCCATCCAGGCTCTGAGGTGAGTGATGCCTCCAAACCCATTGTCCCCTTTAATTCCTTTTTCTAAGTGTTGTTTTGCTTGTGCTTGGAGGAGTTTGTCCAGGTCGGGTTGGACTAGGTGCAAAACCATTGCTGCAAACAAAAGGGAAAGGGGACAACCTTGGTTGAAGCCTTCCTCCATCTCCAGTTGCTTCCATTCATTTGATTCCCATTTGAAATGAACTCGTCCTTTGGCACCTTACAATAGATGGATGATGGGGTGCAATTTGGGGAAATTTGTTTTTAATATCTGGAGGAGGTCTTCTCTTGAAAGGGAGTTAAACATGTTGGTTATATCCAAAAATACTGCTGCTCTCATGGGTGGTTTTCCTTGTAAGTCAATATATTTCTTGATTTCAAGTTGAGTCAAATGGATTATGTAGTCCATTCTGCCATCTACTCCAATGGCAAAATTGTATGGGAAAAGGTGACGAGCAAAGGCTGCCTTGTATATTCTCATGATGTGATTGCCAAGTAGTCTTCTCAGGGCAGAAGGGACTCCAATGGGGCATAGCTTTAGAGGATCTTGAGGGTCGTTCTCAAGGCAGAAGAGATAAGTATCAACAAAAAATGGGCAAATTTCTGGTGGGATGTCCGCTTTGAAAATTATATTGAAAAGACTTCTGATGCTAATGTTGATATTGAAGTCATGCAAATTGATTAGGTTGATGAATAGGTTGGTTGAATCCATGGTGATACCTGTGGCTTTGCCACGTGGTTGATGAATGATGGAGGTACATATGTCCCCTGGGAGATTGTGTAATTTCCAAAATGGGTCAGGCAAGGGGAATCCAATGCCCAATTTGTGCAGAGGGACGTAAAGACCTTGGACCACTTCGATATTTGAATCATTGATTTGGGCATTGGACATGGAAGAACAAACTCTATCTTTTGCTGCGCTCAAATTTTCTTCATACATTGCTTGTTGAGCTGCTTGATTGGTGTCACCTCCTTTTGATTGTGAATGATGAAGGGAAATAGAAGGTTTTGGACCTAGGATAAGGAGTTTCACATGAAAAAGGAGCCATCAAAATGGAGCCGAAGAACTATTCCATAATGCTTTGTGAGGTAAGTTGGTGACTAATGGTTTTCTTGAAGACTCTAATATTGAAACAATGATGTTTGAAACTAATGTAAGAAAATCAGCTTTGTTCTTTGCATTCATAAGATGTCGAACTCCAATTCTACAATTGGGAGGAATATGTGTGATATGGGATGAAATAAACTGAAACAATGTAATCCAGGCTTTACTATTGTTGGTTAGGCTATTTTGTTGTAACCAAGTCTCGCAAATGGATACGTTGGTGAGATGCCTGGTAGGAGGCGCGTGTTTTGTTGATAAATGATGCTTAAATGCTCCCTGGCTTTGAAAAACAAAGGATTTTGAATCTTGGCACTTTGAACATACAAAGATTCCTATGCTGCAACAACCAGGGAGACTTGCTAAGTGTATGTCCTCTTTGTGGCTCTCAACTAGATGCTTTTTAATTGCTGCTTTGTTCGAAAATGGGCCTTAGGGGTTGGGGAGAAAGTGGTGATTGCATGTTGTGACTGGGCAATTAAGGGAGTTAGAGGTGCTTGGATGATGCCTCGGTGATCCAGAGTGACACTAGTTGCTCTGCTTCACCTTTTTCCATTCCATCAAATATGAGCTGATCAAGTTCTGCTTTCTTATCTTCTGGGCATGCTGCTTTAAGGAGGAGAAACAGGTCTTGGTGCAATGGTTCTCATTGGATAGAAGATGGCTGTTGACGCAAGCTAGGGCATTTGGAGGTATGATCATATGCTGATTCCTGATTGCAAAGATATACTTGGCAGTCTTGGCATTGTTGCCATCCTAATCTTGTGACTTCTCTCTGTGTCACTTTGTTAAGGATGTGTATGTGAACCTTGTTCATATGTGCTTTGAAATGACTGCATCCCACAAAAATTTCTCTCCCTGCTGTGAACATTTTGATGGGGCAGCTTTCTGGGAATGGAGTGGTGTGGCATACCACGGTGTTGATAATTTCCATTATATTATCCGGGAGAGGTGGAGGAGACTTGGCAAGAGCAATGTCTGATCCTGCGATTGGGTCAGACAGACCATCTAGGTGTGATGCTGCTGCAATTGCTTGTTCTTAAAAAGGGAATTCAATGAAGACTTTTTTCCAAGTGATATCTACATATTCGAAGGCAATTGACCACACATTCACGACTGATGGCATTGTGGCTGTTAGGAGATGCATGATGTGGTCTGGTGATGCAGGGATATGGTGAAGAAGGATATAGTGGTGAGTTCATAGGATGCCTTTGATGATTTGTGTGTTGCAATTTTGGGTGGAGTTAGGAAGGATGGGCTGCATTGCCTTTGTTTCTTGGGGTCCGGATGTTCAAGTGATGTATCACTATGGCTCTTTTTTTCTCTGGTATCCATCTGCTCATATTCATTCTTGTTGTCCTCACCTGATTCAACAGCATGACCCATTGACTTGTAAGACCTACTTGCTTTCATTTTTTCTACTGCTGCTTTTGCTATTGATGCTTTCTTACAAACTTCTGTGACTGCTTTGCTGTCCAATTTGGTGAAAGTAAATTCCTTCGATTTGTCTCCATGTTGCAGGATTGCTCTCAACTTAGGACAGGGATTGGTTAGATTAGTTTCTTCAAGGGGCAAATTGATATTCATGAAAATGATATCCTCTTCCTTTTTGCAATTGGGATAGTACTCCTGCAATTTGAGCATGACAAGTGCTTGAGTTTTAAAACTCTGATATCTTGTGCAGGAAACGCCAGAAGTAATTTCTTCTGAGCCATTTTTCATGTCCCATCGGTTGTATATTCCCACATTCCTTTGACTGCCCATGGCATTGAGGATAAGGTGAAATTCATTTCCTTTCTTGCGTCAGTTCTTTCTTAACGCATTTGCCAAAGGTTCTTCTAATATGGCCTGTTTGATGGATGCTGCCTCTACCTTTGCCTTCTCTTTTTGATCTGGCTTGGGGGAGTCTTCTAGGAGTAATTTCTCATTATTTCCACTATGGTGAACTATCTGTTGTTGAATGTCAGATGATGTCAGCTGGTTTGTAGACAATGACAATTCCAGTATTGCAGAATAAGTGGGGTTTGATCGTCCGTGGTTAAGGATTGAAATTAAGCCTTTCATGTCAGGAAAGTTACTAACGATTGAGGGAATGATAGATGGGACGGTGACCAAAAGGTCAGTTAATTTGACGTCAGTAACAATTGTGGTGTCATCAATCATATTCTCCTTTGTGTATTGTTGTAACAAATACTCGACTTCCTTTTGTTCTTTCACATTACTGGGCTTGATGGCCACCACTCTGTCACAATTGCCAAAAGTTGGGAACATGATTGATTCTTCATCTTTGATAAAAGCTCTTCTGATTGCCAATGTCATTTCATCCTCAAGTTCTTTCGTTGTCCCTCCTTGTTATAGCATCTATATTTTTGACAGACAATCTGGAGGCAAGTTGGATTGAATGTTCGTATTTGAGAAGTAACGGAACCTCTCTCCCATTTTTCTTGTGATAGGCGGTAATTTCCCTAATGAGTTCTTCTGTAATGAGCTGTCCGGTTAAAGCGCAATCTTCTGGGATGATTTGGGGAGCTATACCACCCACGTAGCTGATGTGAACTTTGTCCTTTGCATTCACATGGGGAAAGGATCCATGCATAATTTGCACGCAATCTGGCAGATTCTTGAGTGAACAAAAGGCATCATTGCATAATTGATCATGGAGTTTAAGCTCCAAGTTCCCAAAAAATTGTTCCTGGATAATGAATGTGTTGTGATGGACGTAGTAGGGTGCAGGGTGAAAGTCCAAGGTGCATCATGAGGAATTCGTTGGCACCCAATTTGATGTTTCGTTTTACTTGGGAAAATTTGCTAACATTGATTTTTCCTTCCTCTCTGATCTCGTGAATTATGATGTCTGTTACTTCTCTTGCTCGATGTTCATTAATTTGTAAAGATGGGATCTCCAACGCTTGTTTCCTAGGGGCTTTGAATTGAATCCATAATTTTTCTTTTTGGTTGCTATCTTTTCTTCCTTCCCAAAGTTTCTGTTGTCGATTGTGATCATCTTTAAAGGCCTGTTGCCGAAGCGCCTGTGCTTGGAGGAGACTTCCCAACTTGCCGCTGAGGAAGTTGTGCCAAGTTTGATCTGTGACTTCCACTTTCTTGTTTTGGAGAACCTGATGTGATGATTGGTTGGAGTCATTGCTCAAATTCCTTAGTTTATCACTATTGGACTCCCCTTTGAGATCTTTCCAAGCTTCAGCTGGGAATTGGCCGTATCCTTGAGCAGCTGTTGGTTTCGCTGATGTAGCTGAAGTTTCTTTCAAAGCGGCTGAAGGTTTCATTGATGTAGAAGACATTTCTTTTGAATTAGTAGTGGGTGGGGTTGATTGCATTGGGTAAAGTGAGTGAAGGAAAGAAGGAAGAGACTGCGATTCAAATTGGGATGTTGATAGCTTTTGGAATAGGTAAGTGATGGCTTCATTTTTTGTTGATTGTTGAGATTATCTACCTGTTGCTGGAAAGTTTGATTTGGTTTGGCTTTGGTAATCTCTTTGTCCATGTCATCAGTCAAGTAAGTAGTATCTTTTTGTGAGCTGAGGGTGATTTGAGTTTCCCCTTGGTACAATAGGTCTTCATTGTTGTCTTCGTTGGCAGAATGAACTGAAAGTAGGGATTGCAATTCATTGTCATTGTCCTCATCTGATTTATTATTTGAATCTGGTGCTTTCGAATGTAAGATTGCTGTGGCCGCCTTGGCCTCTTTTGTTAGTTGAGCTTCTTGATTTAGATCCTCGTTGTCTTCTTGCATGATATCAAATCTTATTAGGTGGTTCTTGTGGATTCTCCAAAAAAATGAGTGATGCCATCTGAAATGATGAATCGGTGGATGGTTGAAGAGCGGTTGCCTGGGTGCCAATCTTTCAAATGGAATTTGAGGATTTGATTCTCTGTTAAATACGACTGCCAAAGAGCAATGTAGTCCTGCTCGAATTTCAAAAATTGCTGGTGCCACTTGGTGGCCTTGATATATGTGGAAAGGACCTTCTTCCAACCACCTGATGATTGCTCTATGTTGCTGGATCCAAATTGGTTGCCACTCCTTGTCTTGAATCGGTTCCAAGTCTGGGAGATTGTCGTAACTGTCAAAGCTGTCAATTTCGTGGTTAAGTTGAGGTCGGCAAGTTGACGTTCCTCCTCTGGATCTTGATTTCTTTGTAGATTTGATAACAGGTTTACTCCACGGAACTGGTCCTGGCTGCGATGAAATGCATTGGAAACAATGGGATTGTTGTCGTAGGATGTAGGCGTTGTCTCTAGTACAAGGCTAGGAGTAAGAATGCATGTTGCGAAATGGAGTGCTTGAAATTTGTGGCTAGGGAATGAAAATAGACAAATTGATGGAAAATAAGAACTCAACTTTAGATGTTTTGTCATATTTAGACTATATTGATTCCTTCGTAGTTTTGCACTGATCAAGGTGTCAAGACTCTGATTTAGGGTTCTTGTAATATCATGGGTGAGGATGGATGCGGATGATGGTAATAACCATGGAAAATTCCATGGAAATGCGAAAACAGGAAAATGGCGGTGATAAAGGCGGTGGTCGATCAAGAATAACCCCGGCTTCTTTGATGCATCGCCTCCTTTCGTCTTGCCCGGGTAAGGGGGCCAACCTAATGGTCCCTCCGGGACTTTCCATCGTTGCGACGACAAAAGGAAACGGAAAAGCAGATCGATCTCATGGTAACGTAGTAAGTTACGAGCCGTACCTAAGTAGTAAGGTACCATATGCATGTACTCCTATGTTTTATGAGGCATTTACAGGCAGTTGACAGCCCGAGTAGCACATTAGTACTACTACTACTAGAGGTAGTACAATATACCTACAATACCTAATAATAGGAGTACTGTTAGAGGCAAGCAATACCTAATTAAGTACAATACTACTCAGGAGTACATAGATAGCTAAGTATCAGCTCTCAACAAGCAGCGCAGCCTAAGTACTAGCGCAGCGCAGCCACATATTTTTATTTTCCCTGCTCTAAGTAAGGTATGGTATGCATGTAAGTAGCTTACATACTCGCACGGCGAGCGATGTAGTAAGGTAAGTATGGATCCGATCTACCCTTAGATTGGGCTAACAAGGAAACCGAGCGCGCGGCAAAAAATACTGTAACTCCCTAGCTGCTGGCACGAATTTGTCCCACCTCTGTGTCCCACTTTCTTCACGATCCGTTATCCATCCAAACAGTTACGAAATCACGAA
>JALLOT010000583.1:0-15663 GCA_036939595.1 Thalassiosira livingstoniorum
ATTGCAATGGCTAAGTCTTTGGTCCTTCTCCTGACTGCAGATATTTTATGTAGATGACCTACCACCATGGATCTTACGCTCAGGAGAAGGACCAAAGACTTAGCCATTGCAATAAAAAGGGTCTTAAAAATATATTATAGAGGTGGCTTTTCACATAGGTCATCCTGATTGATGGAGAATTTGAGAAAATTAAAGAACAGCTGTCTGACCTAGAGCAGTAGTAAAAGCCACAACAAAAGGCAAGTACACGGGAAAGGTAGAGAGATAGTTTAGGATCCTCAAGAAAGAGGACAAGGAACCCTCAACATCCTTCTCTATTCTCTGTACCCAAAAAGAGTCATCATAGAACTGATCCATGTCATGACTTTGTAAGTAAATGACTTCCTAGCAAATTCAAGGTTATCAAATAGACTATCTCCTAGAGAGATTGTAACAAAACAGAACACTGCCCAGCTACTTTTGGATGCAACTGAGAGCCCTACAAAGATAATGAGCATACCAACAATGCAGACTAGATCCAAGTCCACAATTAATCTGTCTCTGTGTAATGAGTGCTGAATAATATTATATTTTTCTCATTAATAATTTGCAAGGCTGAAACTACTGGTAATAGATTGTTTAATATTCTCTACTGAGTGTAAATATCCACTGGGGGTCATTTTTTTGAAACAAGCCATTTTCACTCAAAACCCATGAACACTAATACAATAACCTATTCAGATTAGAAAAAAGTATCAAATTATTAGCAGCTGAATTTTTCCATTGTTTACTATTTTACACACTGACCAGTATGGTATTGATAAGTATATCTCAGCATTTGGTATCCTTTGGTGTCACAATAGATGATTGTCTGACAATATAAATATTACATACGCCAGAAAAGATCTTGTACCTATTCCCACACAAAAAATATCCACATGTATGCATACCAGGGAGCATGATGTCATCAACCATCAAAACCAATGAACACTTGATGTTACACTGAAAACTCAACAAATCAGGTTCTTGTTACTTGAAAGCAGCACTGCTCTATTATCCACTAACACTGTTTGATAAATAAAAGAGCCATCCATGTCAATGCATCTCCAAAATGATATGGGGAGTTAACTTTTAAACAACCTTCTCCTTATCAATTACCACCATGGAAGGAACCATTGAAAAGAGCAAATCATTTTTTAGATATTGTTTGCTAATTTGACCACTTTAGTGGTTGGAGTCTATACTAATGGGTTTTGGATGAACATAGCTTATATTTTCCCCAATGGGGGGTTATTTTTTACCACAGGCAATTAATCTGTCCCTGACCAAGCTTATTTTCTTCCCATGTATAATTCTCAAATTGAAACATTTTTTCCAAAACAAAATTGGTAAAAAACAAACAAAAGTGCAGATTGCATAATTTTCATATTTTTTTGAAATTTGTGAAATTTGACAGGATTGATGGAAAGGGTTTTAGGGAAGAATTGTGATAAATCCCCTTATTTTTGCTGCTATTTAGAAAAAAGGTATCTTCTTAGTCTTTGTCTTTGTCATTTAAATATAATGATCTTTTATCATGCTTCCAGAGCACAAAACAAATTGTAATGATTGACTCTTTGCTTCTGAAAAAAAAATACAAAATGAGTTGACTTTTTGAATGAAAATCATTTACATCAAGAAGGCAAGGTACAACTTCAAACTTGAAGATAATGAAAATTAACCCCCTATGGTAACCATTAATACATTGAGCCCCTTTTTAGTAGTAATAGGAGAAAGAAAACACTGAGAGCTATGAGGTACTATTAATAGATTAGAGTAGTATTGAGTTTTCTGAGATGATGAAAAATAGATCAACACGGGTGGTGCACTAAAGTGCAAGGCCTACCATTACTTTGAAAAAGCTGTGATTTTAAATCAAGAAAACTTTAACAGTTGCAGTACATGATATGTCCTTTGAATGTGGGCTCTGCACATATCTACACAGATAAATAGAAATAAAGCAATATCCAGAATGGATCATTGGACAAGTCTGAGACATCATATGGAAGGTGTTAAAGGACAGAAGACATGGAACATTTTCTGCTAAGAATAATGGTAAAATATTATCTCATACATTTTTGGGGCATGGCCAGGATAGAGAAATGTTATGTTCTTCGGTAGGATTTTAATAAAAGTCAGAACATGTTCTTGGATGTCCCAAGAAGGACATTTGCCCCACACATCCCAAATGTCCATATAGTATGCACCTAGTAAACAATTTTCCACATGAGCTTTTTCTTTGAATGTTTGTGAATCTTCTATCATTAAGTTACAATCCAATTTATCGAAAATCAATATGAAACTATGTCAAATTTGCCATCAGCTACCAAAAATCAACTCAAATCAAGAGGAATTAGTTATAGCACCAAAAAAACCGCTAAACAGGAAGAAAAATAAGGACATTCCATGGACATGTACTTGGAAATTAGGAATAACCTGTATGCTTTGAAAATTTTCCAAATATTTTTAGCTGGATTTTTTTGTCACTTGTAGCATGGGACACAGAACATTTGCCCCAAAATTTGGTTATATTCAGTTTTTTATGAAGTGAACACATTTCAAAAAGGTGAAAAATATGTAAAAGTGTCAACTTTGCCTAATTTACTACACATAGAAAATGTTTATAATATTTTGTACATATGAAAAAGATCTATTAGTATGTATGTTTATCATCACCCAAATAGCAGTCCAAAGATAATGGGTGGCGAGTCATTTCATTATGTTACAAACAAATAATTCTACTCCAGGATCATCACATTTCAGTGCACAGTGTGTGAATGAGTTCACTCCTTTTGTTCAAGTTATCAATTCACCACAATGTGTTTCACTAAACTGTATTGGTAATTAATTAAGGTGGGTTTGATGGTGCATGGTGTTGAGTGGTCTGTGGTCTGAATATGGAACAGGATGGAAGGTTAACTCTGAAACAAAATTAAAATGTTGATCATTACATCATGTTCCCTTGATACCTTATATTCATAAAATACATAATATTTGACTTGTGTTGGAGCAGCGGCAGCACAAAAAACAAAGAAGGTTATTGTTCATTTATCTGAGCCTCAAATACACGTTCGAATGAATTGGCAAGACTATTCAAATTCTACCTAGTATTAACCTAGCAGGTCAAAGTGTGACTCCACCCATGCACGTTCCACATGATTTAAAATGCCAATGAATTTACTACTAATTGGTATTAACAACTGATTATTTAGTCTGAAACTTCTGTATTTATTCTGGATTATCAGACGGTCTTTCTATTGATATAGCCCTCCATGGATCTTGTTCATTTGAAAAGTGGATTTTTTTCAATAGCCTTACCCCTAAAATTGATATTTCAAAGTTGTTACTCCTTCTTCCTTACATAAAAGGCGATTTTTAAGTTTAATGTTGTCCTATTTAAAGGGGGTATTTTTTATACTAAGACCTAGGTACTTATTCTTTCAGCTATGATTGCGACCAATGCACATCAAATAATGATGCCAATGCTTGGCATAATTCTCCACCATAGCAAAATATACAACCAAAAAACTGTGTTAATGGACTGACAGACAAGTTTTTTGCACATTGATATTGACTTTACCAACTCACTATGGGTTCTAAGCTTTTAACAGCAACAATTGACCCAGTTTTGGCCAAGTGCAACACTATTTCCAATTTCCACCTCAATTGATTGACCATGTAATCTGATAGTATTAAGTTGGTGGTTGTTTCTGACATCAATGTTTGTAGTCCATTGCACTGGAAGTGGCGGCGGCTTCAAGATTGTGGTATGGAAAGTTGTATATGTTTCATGGCAGTGGCAGCATTTTTGAAAACCATTTAGTAAATGATTCCACAAAGAAACCTCTACTTAGGGTGTCTTACATTGATAAAAATGTCTTGAATGAAGAGAAGAATCTGATTTGGATAATCAGCTTTATCAGCATTGAACATTGCCCGTGGTCCCTCATTTTCAAAGTCAGCCTTTTATGTAAGATGGAGGGGGTAAATACTGTCATGCATACTGCTGTGTACACACAATACTTTTTTCAAATCTGTTCAAATTTTACGTGTGCTTCTCGTCGTGTTCACCAAAAACGATTCAATTCTGTGCCAAGTAAGAGGAAAACCACGCCTCGTACTTATGTTATTGTAGTAAGTAGTACCATACCATACCATACTATACAATACTACTTACTAATTAAGGAAGGCCGTAATTATTGGTGAAAAAGAGCCTGGCTTGTTTTCTATTTTTTACAGGATTTTGTTTCTAGAATATTTGAAAATACGGGCTTGTTTTCAAAAATCACCAAAAATAGGGCTTCTTGTTGATTTTTTTGGCAACATGAGTGCCTTTTTTTAAATTTTATCAACATCTCCAAATTCAATGTTATTTTTTGTGATGTTTGATTGAAAACAAGCCTCGATCATTATCAATTTGAATAACAGGTTTGTTTTAATTATATTTTTTTCTCGTTCAGGCTCGTTTTTGAGGGTCGGGCTCCTTTTCACGAGTAATTACAGTACTATGGTATCAAATAATGATAATAAGGTACAACAACAAAGATATAGTACTATGGTAGTACTACTAACTACTACTGCAAATAATAGCGCACGAACAAAGGCACCCAAACCCGTTTGGGTGAAAATAATGATGACAATGGCGAACATCCTCTCCGAACATTTTCCCGGCTTTGATTGATCCATCACTTCAAGTGAAACAACTTCCAATTGTTCCAATCAACCAAGATCAACCGCAAGTTCTTACCATACTATCTAATTAGAACTCCTATCGCATCATTTACTTCGTCCGCTAATTCAACTTCTTCTGCCGAATCAGCTCTGAGATCATCTTTCATTTTTTAATTGCACCGACTAGATCTACAGCAACGGTTACGGTGGAGACGATGGAGACGATGGAGATGATGGAGCAATATGCACCGAGAGCATCAACTGCATTAACTGCATCAACTGCATCGACG
Source organism: Thalassiosira livingstoniorum (assembly GCA_036939595.1). Classification (NCBI taxonomy): domain Eukaryota; phylum Bacillariophyta; class Thalassiosirophyceae; order Thalassiosirales; family Thalassiosiraceae; genus Thalassiosira; species Thalassiosira livingstoniorum. Next base: position 4,980 of record JALLOT010000583.1, read on the forward strand.
GCTTCGTCAGAATTAAGGGCATCAACGTTATCATCGACACAATCGGCGTTGACGGCGTCCACGGTATCCACGACATCCATATCCATCGCCCCTTCATCAGCTTCAGTCCCTATCTGTGCTATCTGTGCTGATGTCCCATCGACCTGCATAGTGTACAGAACAGACAGGTTACACAGAACGAACAGAACGCAGAGACTATCACGACGAGATCGCACCAACGCCAAAGTATCCAACAACACCATCATGGCCCTCACGTTTCTTATTTTGATATGTGTCATTTTACTCGAGCCAGTGTCACCACTTTCTCCAGAATCGTTGGTTCATTCGGCACTGGAGCAATTATCTCGGCACGGAGAGGATACATCGAAACAGCACCACCGCCGTCAACAACAGCATCAAGTGCACCCAATAAGACGGTGGCTCGACACAAATAGTACGAATGCAACAAAAATCCCCTCGAATGACTTTGACATGTCTTCCGGAACATTTGTCGAATTTGCTCCATTTTCTCTTGAAATTCGACCGGTGTACCTTCCAGTCACTAACAACGGCAACAATGGCAACAATGGCAACAATGGAAGCAGCGGAAATAATGCCAACAGTGGAAGCAGTGGGAGCAGTGGGAGATACGATACCCAAATGGAATTGCTACGAGCAACAATTGAAACACATCTTAATGACACCTTGGGAAGCATCTCGAGTCATTCTTTGGGGAATGATGATACGTTCATTGACGGGACGGAATTTGGATTTGCCAGAGTGGACGAGGTCAATTTTGTCAGTGCTCGGGATTACACTGGAGACAATGGTATAGAACCAACTCGCTCACTGTTCTCACAGCGTGTGTTTGAGACGAGACGAACGAGAGAAAGAAAAGAAAGAAGAGAAAGTCAATCCGAAAGAAGAGAAAGCCAATTCGTAAGAAGAGCTCAATCAAATCAGTCAACACAATCGTCCATCACAGTGTCCATCACGGGAGGAAGGGCATTCTATCTCTACGGACCGGGAGGATTCTTTTTAAGTTCGGTTCCTTCGGGGGGACAGCTGTACGACAGTGTTTTGGAGGCTGTTGTTCTAGGTGATGGCGGGGGCAACAATGGTGGCAGTGGTGGCAGCGGCAACAATGGTGGCAGCGGGAATATCGACGATGCCAAATCCGGGGGGGCACTAGCGTCGAAACTGCGAGATTTGAATTCCGAAATGTTTCGCGATGTGGAATTGGTGACGATTGCAGCGGAGGGTCTGTTGACAGCGGATCCTACACCGGCTCCTACAGCGGCTCCTACACCGGCTCCTGTGTCTCCTACTGGCAGTCCTACGGGCAGTCCTACGGAGAGGCCAACCGAAAAGCCAACAAAGAGACCTACTAAGATGCCTACCATTGAGCCAACTGTTGAGCCCACTGGTGCACCAAGCAGTGCACCAACATCATTTCCCACCAAAGTACCCACGGGACAACCATCAGAGTCGCCTACCATGGTGCCAACATTGCCTCCTTCGCCCGGGCCTACAAAGCGACCTACCAAGTTACCGACCAATGCACCTTCACTACCACCAACTTCAGAACCAACAGATCGACCAACGATGACATCGACTGATGCTTTGGTCATTTCTGTTCCTACACCTAAGCCCATCAAACCTTTGGGGGAATCTTCGGGGGAGCCCACTCCATCTCCATCAGCTGAACCTACCCCACCTTCCAGTATCATGGCCACAATCTCTACTCCCTTTCCAACACCCAGCGTTACGGTTGCCTTTTCAACACCTCAACCTTCTGTCACGGGGGGAGAAATACCGGATGGCAGTGGAAACAATGGCAACCGACCATCATGGATGTCAGGGTCAGGTGGTTTTACCTTTTCGCCTTCGTATCCGACTTATGCTCCGACGGTGGAGGAAGAGACTTACGAACCTACCTCGGACGTGGATGGACTGACTGGAAATGGAGCTGGTGGAGGCGGAGATGGTCTCGAAGGAGCCATTGGAGTGGACAGTGGAAACATCCAGAAAGTGATTGAAGAGGAACCAGTTCGAAATACCAATCTTGATGGAGTCCAAAGTCAAAGCTCCAGCAATGATACGAATGACAACAACAACACCTTGATCATTGCTTTGACCACTGTTCTTGGCTCCGCATTGGCAGTTCTTGTATCCATATTTATCCATCGCGAGCGAAAGCGAAGGCGTAATTTTGTGGATAAGGATGGTGATAGAGTGGTGATACTCAATGCCTCGACGGATGATTTGCATCCCATTGAGGATTTAGATTTGGAGAGCAGTCATGCAAGTGACGTTGAGGGTGGAGCTTTGAAGGAGGTGGATTTGGAAAGAGATTTGGAAAGAGATTTGGAAAGTCAAGGCACCAATGGGAGCAGTGGGAGCAGTGGGAAGTTGGTTGCTCGAAATTTTGATCTGGGAAAGAAAGAATCTTCAAAGAAACAGCTCAATGGGACCAATGGGCATCGTGTCATTCATGAGAATGGAGAGTCGTCCATTTCACAAAAGGAACAAGGATTGAGTACCAGAGACAGTCTCAACCTCAAACGGGAGTATTCTTCATTTGCCACCAATGATGAAGTCGGAAATGTCATTCCAAAGAACTTTGAGACAAACCGCAAAAGTCCTACTAAATCAACACGAGGATTTTTTGGAGCTAATTCATTCTTGGCAAGAGCTTCTAATCAGCAGTCTAACAAAAGAAGATCCAAGGCTGGATTGGACGAGATGGGAGAGAGTTATTTGGCTCGTTCGCCTACTAATCTAGCAAATGCAACATCCAATTCTAATGAAGCGAGTAATAGCAAGAATCAACAGAAAAAGGGCCAGACAAAGTCAGTGGACGAAATGAAAGAAATGCCATTGAGCAGCCGAGATAGTCTTTACGAAAAGTATATTTCCAACGGGTCATTGAAGAGTCATTCTTTGGACGACGATGGTGATCAAGGCTTGCTCATGGGACACAAATCCAATGATGTGTCCAATGGCACACAAGAATCCAATGGAACGTCTCATAGCTCAAATACTCCAGAAAGTGACGATGTTGATTTGGACCAGAGAGATGTTGTAGGTGTGGAGCATCCTTTGGGTATTGAACGCAATCCTACGTTGCAGAATTACAATGATGGTGGAGATAGCAATGATGATAAGGGAAAGGAGCAAGAATTAGAAAACTTGGACACTTTGGTTCAAAATATTTCATCAATGCATGCTTCAACTTCGCTCGAGGTCGATGTTGAGAATGTGCATCCGATCGAACAACACATCGACCACACCAGAGGTGCCGGCCAGTCAACGCCAACATCTGTTGGCTCCTCCAAGCATTCTCATCATTCCTCACAATCCCAACCGTTACATTCATCTAACAAAATCATCTCACCCACGTCAGTCACTAATAAGGGCAGGCGAAAGAGCCCTAAATCATCAAACTCAAACGACTTGGAGCCTCCTGTAGAATTCGCCTCCTTCCATGAAGGCGATATCACAATTGTGACGAATGAAGATTCAATAATGAGTGGTATGAGCGATCTGTCATCTACTCTCGCCGAGGTGAAATCCGTGAAATCCAACAAATCTAGAAACACCGATGGGTTGATTGACGAATCCAATGACAAATCATCGGGCATTTTACAAGGTGGATGTATGGGAAGCGGTAAAAAGAATTGGAAATCGAAAGCTTCCAAGGCATTCTGTCATTCTGACGAATTGGACAACGAGGAGTCACGGCCGTGGGGAGATCAATGGTGCAATGATAGCCCTACTTCTTTTTTTGGGAGGGGTAAAAGCAGCGGCAAGGGGATGAAGAAGAATGGCAGGCAAGGCACTTCAGCGAAGGACCCGGAAGGAAAAAAAATCCCAAGTGACCATAGTAATCAAAGTGGCAGCAGAGATCCTAGATCATCACCTGTTGTGAGTGTCGTAAGTGATCACGGCAGCAATTCGTATGCGGATTATGAACCGGATGATGATTGGGACTTTGGCGATGCCGATGTAGACGGTGCAGAGGATGCTTTCAAGACGCCAAAGTTGAGGAAAAACAAGGCTGGCACTTCGGATGGGTTGGAATGGCGAACTAACGGTAGCATTGTCTAGATGTGCATGATTTTATATGTTTGGTTCATAATATGTGATTCAATGGTTGTATGACTTTGCATGCGAAGTAAGCATGCAAAAGCAATTCCTTTAATATTGAAAAATACAATACATATTTGTTATTAACTGAACTCTACTCGAAGACTCTATAATACTAAGTAGAAATGAAGCCGTTCTGAAAAAATCGTCACAATCTCAAGTCGTCATGCAAGTGTGCTAGTTCCTACCATATTGAAATAAACTAGCCTCTTCTACTCACTTAGATAAAATACAAAGTAAAATCTTTATTGAATAGCAGAAGCATTACGGAAGCCACAAATTTCAAAGAGAGCCTCATCATCAGCCCGCAAAGACAGAACCCTTGAGAAAACAGTCACGCAGAAATTCGTGAAATCACATAATCCACTTGCATCTCGCGGTTGTTTCAAGTGAATGCTCACCTTCTTGACTATCACAGGGCATTATTTGGGTGAACACCATCAAGTTTTCAGGTTTTAGTCATGTAGAAGAAAAAATAGTGATGTCGGTTACTAGGACTTATTTATTGTCATCGCTTCGATATCAATCGATCGAAATTTCTCACGTTTTTATTTACGATCAGTCGTATGTTTTCATCCATAACATGGTTTTCGTCGACAACACTCACCGTGACGACAAGAAGGCCCATAGGTACCAAGACAACAATCCACATTCACACGAAGATCATCTACATTCTATCCATATTGATATTCCAGAATCATTCACTCGTCCAAAGACTGGCTCATAAAAACAAATCATCAACTTTCTTCAGTTGCGCCTGTTGCAACGTTCCATTCCAACCAGAATTATCAGACACAACGGTACCATGCCAACTACCAGAAACACGCTGAGGTCATCTACGGCACAGGAGGGAAAAAATCGAGCCCGTGCTTGGGCCGCGGCGAAGTACGGAGTGAAAACACCCACTCCAAAGAAATCACCCAGAGCAATCTCCAGTGCTACACCCAAATTAGCGTCCAAGGCAACTGCTCCGGTTCCCGATTTTGTTGAGATGAATGAAGAAGAGCCAAAAACTCCATCCAAGAAGACACCGAGCAAGAAGAATCCGAGTCGCACACCCAAGAGTGCACCCGAGGCCAGAGCTTCAAAGATGGTAAAGACCCCTCAGAGTCATTCGAAAAGTGCGGCGCGTTCGGATGCAAAGCGTCGAGCACAAGAGTTTGCGAGTAGACTTGCGCAGAGGGATAATGTTCATGTGGAGTCGTTTGAGATGGACAGCCTGTCTGGTTCTTTTGAAGATATGACGATGGTATCCGGGACGGAATCTGACGACGATGGTTCTTTTGAATATCCACAAGCTGCAGCTTCGGTCAACAAGAGTACTGGAGTGGGATTGATCGATATCGATGGACTGAATGCGGCAGTGCAGAGTGCAAAGGCGCATTATCTCCAATTGAAGGCGCTCCACGAAGAAACCCTCCNGACTGAATGCGGCAGTGCAGAGTGCAAAGGCGCATTATCTCCAATTGAAGGCGCTCCACGAAGAAACCCTCCTAAGTGATGCAGTGCAAAGCGCCAAGGGGCACTATCTTCATTTGAAAACGCTTCTTGAGGAAGCTTTTCTCGACATGGAATGATTTTGATGATAGTAGATTAGGTCGTTTGCATGCTGATGAAATGCAACGGCCTTTAGACATAGTTTTTCAAGACATGGACAGTAGCTTGGGTAGTAGAGTGCGCAGAGTGTGTCGAGAAAGAATTGATTATGCTGATGTTCATTTCGTTGATTGTGAATGAATACATTATTTGAATATATAAAGATGAATGAGACCAACCTAGTACGAATAAAAGAATAAAGAATATATTTATTTGTTCACTTGTAAAGCTGCTTCTTCATGTGCTTCTTGATTTTATGTAAGAGATCAAATGTGTATTCCCGTCCTTTCAATTAGGCTGCATATGCGACTCACAATTCTGTTGGCGATCAACATCAGCATTGGCTACACATGTACATAAAAGAGGAATGGTAGACAAGGATTTTCTTGTGCATGATGAACACTGTCACGTCTTAGATTTTTTCATCATTGCTTGGAAAAGCAGCAAATTCTCTCATAAAATTAACTTTTTGTGCCGACAAAGACTGACAAAGAGCACCAACACACAACAAAATGCCATCAAAAGTCGAATCCGAAAAGGCCAAGGCCCGCGAATGGGCACGAAACAAATATGGAGCCAAAGTCAAAACCCCACCGCGAAAGACACCGCCCACACCTACTAGGGTCACTAGGGCAAGTGCTACCCACCAACTCGCTTTTCCAGTTGAGGATCCGCCGTCCATGGCAGCATTGGAGATTGGTTCCAAAACACCGACAAGTGCAAAGAAGCAGAGCCGCTCATCCGCAAGCACACCGGTGCTTCGCTACGTTGGAGGTGTGCAGGGTGTTGCAAGGAGCCACAGGCTCTACGATGACGAGGACATGGAGTTGGATGCTCGCGAAGAAGAAGAGTACGTAGATGAAGAAAGCTTTCTTACTGCGAACTCTGACAGCCTTGAAGAAGATCACAAGAGTGGGATGGTGTACTTGGATATGGAAAGCCTAGTTGCGATGGAAAAAGAAGCGAAAATTCGCTACCATGAATCCAAGAAGCGTGCCCAAGACGACGAGACTCGTTACCATGAATCCAAGAAGCGTGCCCAAGACGATGAGTCTCGTTACCATGAATCCAAGAAGCGTGCTCTAGATGATGAGAGCAGTTATCTGAAGTTGAAGTCGATGGTGAACGAAGCTAATAGGAGCATGAGTGGATTGAGCTAGAGACAATAGTTGGTTTGTTTCGAATCTAACTTACCTTTGAGCCGAGGGAGTTATGCGTTAGTAAGAAGGGAAAAAAGTGAAACCGTGTGAAAATTCGTTGGAAATGATATTAGAATTCTATATTTGTAAATTTTAGCTTCGATAATTTTATCCAGCCATGAGTTTGTAGGTACGCATTTCTCAAAACCTGAGCTCCTTTGATGGCACACAGAAGGCTATCTCGCATGGCACCTAGTCTGTTGTCGAGAACATGATATCATTTACTTTTTAATAAAAGTTTCCAGTAAGCCCCATTCTAAAGAAGACATGGTCTTGTACATCATGGCTGTTCACGGCTTTGCAACTGGTGAGGAGCGAGGTCGCACTGAAACACTTCAGCAGAAATATCTTTCATTAATCGAGCGCAATGTAATGCTCATTTTCATTTTCAATAGTGATTTTGTTTGCCCTCAAGTGCATCCCAAGACCCTGGTTCATTTCTGGTTGGCTCTCCAATCAAGCACCGTATTATGATGATTGCACCTTCATAATAGTTGTACCTCAATCCGCCTAAAATTGATGGACAGTCACCATGTCATTGGACACATTTGTGTGTTTGGCAGTTCAATTAATTCAGCTGGTTCAGAGTCACCGATTCCCGACGCAGGATACAAATTGGCGCAAAGGATAGGAATCGTTACAACTCCTCCTTACATTTGCTCGATCGGCCAGAACTATCCGAGTCATCCCTATTGCAAATACTTTCCACGCTCCATTCTCTTTCAGTGTTTTTTTCACCAAGCAATGCCGCATGGAACCCAAGCTAACCCAAGCTAACCCAAGCCCGAGGCGCCAACCAAAGGTAATAAACAATGCACGACCATCGGGATATTATGCAATCATGACGAATCGATCGTCGCAGTAAGTATTTCATTCCTCATTCCTTGTCATTGAGTCTCTCGTTTTCCGGTGGTAACACCAGTTGAATTCCCATCGCAGGATCAGACAAGCCAAGGTATGACTAAGGTAGACCAAGGTAGACCAAAGAATTGGCTCCAAATCGTAAGACAGTGCACCGTTACAGCTCCTCCTTCAATTCACTCGAGTCATTCAACGAGTCATTCATCGATTCTTCCATCGTCTCCAACCCCTCAGTATTTTCCATCTCCTCCATGAGCTCCTCCACCCTCATTTTCTTGAGACGAATCCTCAACAAGCGTCGATTGGCCGTAATCCACAAATATCCCCCGCCCACTTCCACGTTGGAGACTAGATCGTTGATTCGTAGGAACCCAAGGAGGGGAAGGTGGGGATACGATCCGTTCGAGCCGTTGGAGCCGTTGGAGCTGCCGCTAGTATCTTTTTTATTTTTTTCCTTGCCATTATTTGTTTCTTTGCCAAGCATGTCATGTACGTCATTTACGTTATATACGTACACTCCTCCAGGACCCGCAGCAAACACGACATTGAGATGAGCACAATACGTTGCTCCATCGGTCAACGCTGGCAATTTCGACAATTTTGAATTATTATGTTGCTCCTCATTTTCAATTCGGTAGGGGGTCTCCAATCGGATGGAATTTCTCCCATCCCAAGTTGTATTGTCTGCTGTAGTGGGAAATACCTCCACGTGAGGATCTGCAAAATCACTGACCGTCACGAATAACCCTCCATTGTTCGGAAGGGGCACTATTCCATTTGGAAATTGCCATGGACCCGGTGTCGTGGACGCGGTGGATGTCGTTGATGTGGATGCGGTGGATGCTGTGGATGCTGCTTCCGTTGGGACTGTGGCTTTTGAAGCATTTGACTCACTCGACACACTCGCATTGGACGATGAGGACGATGTGGAGGATGTGGAGGATGCGGATGATTTCCCTTGGCCAAAGTCCAATATTCGAATGGGATCCACAGGATTTTTTGACGCGTTTTCACGATCGTGTGGATTGTGCGGATCCCCATCCACGACATAGACACTGGGAGGCAATCTCATCACATTCTCCATAGCATACCCAATCCTCTCATTTTCCGGTATCCACGTCCCATTGTCAGTCCGATACAACTGCAACCCAAACGGAGGATCCGAAAAGTACAATTGGTTCTCATGGAGTAGGAGGTCATTGGGGGAATTGAGCGGTTGGCCGTTATAGGAATCCACAACTACGGAGACGTTACTGGGATCAATGCTCAGAGTGGCCTCGTTTACACTGGAGATATTGAAGCGGACAATGCGTCGCATGCCATGTTGGCAGAGGAGTAAATCCCCGTGGTGCATTCCATTCCATCCCCAGGTGAGGCCGTTGGAGCCGCCTTCTACCATTTGAGCATAGTTTAATGGAGGAATGGGACGGGTGGATGGGTTGGATGGGGTGGATGAGGTGGATGAGTAGCCCGGTCCTATGATTCCAGAACATTTTAGAAATTTGGTCAGTTTGTTTTCTCCCGCGTGGTTGAGGCTAAACTTCCAGAGCATGCCGCACGCAGGACCACCCATTTCCAAGGGGTGTTCTCGCCACATGACATCGCTGAATAGAAGAAATCCACGAACACTCCCCTCACTACCATCGTCATCATTGGTGTTATCCTTGCTATCTTTGTAGTCGTCACCATTTCCGTCCCACCACAAAGGCCCCTCCAGCCACTGGAACTCCGGATGAGCCGCGGCGAGTTCGAGGGGACCGTCGAAGAGATGGATGGCGCGGTCTAACTCGTGCAGCTTGGGCAACTCGTGCTGTGGAATGAGGTTGGGGATGTCTTGGGCATGAGAGGGGTGAAGGGATAGAATGGAGAGGAAGGAGGAAAGGGGTAACGCCTGGCGGAACAACGCCATGGTTCATGCAAGTTCATGGTTCATGGTTCATGGCTGCGTGGTCCGTGGTCTCTTTTTGTCGTTGATTTTCACAGATTTTCAGTTTATGATTGATCGTTGATCATCCAAAAGATCCGTCATGCATCAGCATCTATCAGTCATCAGCCGTACAATAGCCGTTGGTAACCAGGGGTATGGCGCAAAAAAATATTTGACATACCCCTACCCCGGGGGTCGGCCTTTTGAGAGCAGGAAACATTTTTTGAAATCAGCTGAAATTGAGTTTTTGGCGGCAGGCGGCCCTTTTATGTCGGGGTTATCATTTTTTTCAAAAAGTTATCAACCCCATTATTGGATGATTTAGCCCAGTTTTTCCCATAACCTAATGTTTTACTACTATTATGACGTCTTTATGACGTCATTGAGCCGGCATGCGGGGGTCTGAGTACCCCATTTCAACTTTAATAGGCCCATGTCTTATATATTATTAAGGCTATTCCCCTGTGGTAACCGTATTTTACCGTGCGTTGGATCCAAAAAGATCCAAAACACGTCAAATTTCAAATAATGATACCCCCTTGGATTTATTTTGTAGTTTGTTTTGCACAATATTCATACTAAAGAGTAGATTGATAGGCATCAGCCAACAGTCATAAGTGGTCAGCTAAAGTGGTTATCTTTCTAGAGAAGACAAGTGTGTGCTGCTGGATTTGGATTGTGATTATCTTACAATCCTATTTCTATTTACATTAGTAATGTACAAGCACAATCACACAAAAGGACAACAACTCCCTCCATCCTTGCCACAATTCAAGACAAAACAGTGAAGAACCAAGTGAGACAACCCCCCAATCTTTTTGTGGACACCCCTTTTTGTGCCAAGAAAAGTTTAATAATCAGCCCCCACTTTTGGAAAACTTACCAACATACACAGGAACTAGAGAACCACATATGTTGCTGGAGTAGTATTTAATATGGATTATCCACCACAAAAGGTAATGATGCACACTGC
>JALLOT010000584.1:0-19086 GCA_036939595.1 Thalassiosira livingstoniorum
ATCGTCATTGTCAACGAGACGTTCCATCATTTCATCTCCTGTGAGAGAAAGATGGGTGAGTTTATCCGCCTTTCCCTGTCGCATGTACTTACCTCTTTCGACTGACTGCAGATGACTATCAGCATGGGCTGAAATTGAGGGTGGGTCATCTGAAGGTGTCGGAAGCGGTGGTACAGGCGGAGAGTATGTGACGTCAAACCCAATGAGGTTGAAGGGGAGCGGTGCAACTTCGGGATGGGCTAGTGAAGGGTCGGGACGAAATGAAATGTCCATTGGCCGTGCTGCTGGGAGTTCTGCAATGACATTCTTGCGCTCAGCGACTAAAGTTGTTGAAGGTTGGATGATATCAGCTGTGGTGAGGATGCAATGAAGGGGTGCTAGGAAGCGATCACGTGTGCAGTCATGAGGTGCGCGTTTGTTGTTGCAAACACAGTGGAAGGAATGGTCACTCTTGGAGTCGTAGTGATGGCCGCACCAGCAGGGTGGTAGGTTCTCGTTGGCGTATATGTCCAACCGGAGTTTTCTTTTGAGGGCGTAGGAGAAAATGTTATTTGGGAGGCGGTGGTGGGGAGGGATCCGTGACATTGATATCAGAGGGAAGGACATATGCTCGCAGAGCATGCTCGGAACGTGTTGGACATGTTCAGTGGGAATGAGTTGGAAGAGAAGCCTTGTGAGATGATCAACCGATGTCTTTTTGAGTCGTGACCTGGCACTCGATGGGGAGACGTAGGAAAATAAGTATTCAAGTTTATCTTCGCAATCTTCAGGCGCTACAAGGTCTGCGATGTGTGGGGCTAATGCATGAAATTTTTGGAGTATTTGGGAAGTTCCATTAGTGGCTGGTAGGAAGAGCTCGGTAATGCTAGGGTGGACGTGGATTGGGGCTAAGGGACCTTTGAAGCGGAAGCCCTGTACTGCATATCGTCTGGCTTTGGTGAAGGAGAGAACGAAGTCGGGAATGGCCCTGCTGCCTGCGTGGAGGATACCTAATCCTCCTCCTTGAACCGGGATTTGCGCGTGTGTCAATGCGTGATCCGGGAAGTTGGTGGTTCCAATCAGTTCTTCGAAGAAGGATGAAATAAGGAAGTCAGTTGATGTGGTTAGTGGGCCATCCCAGAAGTCCCAGAATGTGCCGTCATAGTCGGTTGGTGCGTTGGCTAAGACCTCTTCGCCGAGTAGATGCGGGAGTTGTTGAATAGTACATTGCTTGAAGATTCTTAAGCGAGTTTGGAGATCTGAGATTCCAGCCGTCAGTTTTGCCATGTTAGAGGATACTTTTGCAACGTAGTCTTTGAAAAAGTCATTCGCGAATTCGACCGAACCAACTGGTGCTCCTAGTAGCCTTACACCCGAGGTGAGTTCAACTGGAGTGGTGCTTCCGTCCTTGTTCTTCTGGAGAGAGTATGTGTTGAGGATGTGTCGAAGGTCCGCAGCCCATTGTTTCCCTAGTCCCACACATTCAAAGACACTGTGTCCGTTGCAGGAAGTGAGGATGCGAGTTTTGTAAGGGTTTAGTTCAGCTCCCAGCGGTTTAGCTGTTTTAACGAATTCTGCCATTGCAAATTTGGCATCCTCGTATGGGACGACGGTGACTTCGTCATCCAAATAGGCCAATAAGTTTGTGACACCGCCATATCCATCATCTCCTGGATTTCCGCTTAGAAGTCGTTCCTCTGCCCGTGCTGCCAATTTCTTGTGAACTGGGAGTAGAACATGGAAAAAGACTAAGGCTGCAAAAACTGGGGAAAGTGGGCATCCCTGGTTGAAGCCCTCCTCCATTAGCCGATCCATCCATGTCCCGTCTTCCCATCTGAAATGAACTGTGCCTGGTTCACCGTAGAGGAGGTTGGCCAAGTTATAAAGTGAAGGGAAGGATTCTGCGATAATATCCAGCAATTTGGTTCTTGAGACACTGTTGAACATGTTCTTCAGGTCCAAGAAAATAGCCACACGGGACGGGGTTTCACCGCGAGATTGAGGTCCGGAAATGAACTTTTCAACTGCCAGTTGGGTGCTTTTAATAATAAAGTCCATTCCACCATTGATTCCGATGGCGAAGTTAAAGGGAAGTAGGTATCGAGCGAATGCCATTTTGTAGATTTTGCAAACATGACTACACAATAGGCGGCGGATGGCCGAAGGTATTCCAATTGGACGGAGCTTTGTAAGATCGGATAAGTCTTTGTGGAGGCAGAAGAGATAGGTGTCGATGAGAAAGGCTTTGACTTCATTAGGGACTTTGGCCTGGAAGACCAGGTCGAAGAGATCTCGGATGGCATGATTAACTTCTTTGATTTGGAGACGGACGAGGTCAACGAATATATCGGTGGAGTCAATTGTGAGGCCGTTGGCTTTGCCTCGTTTCGCGGCCCGAATAGATTTGCAAATATCGCCCGGGAGGTTGTGCGAGAGGTGTTCAAGAGGTGTATAGTCGATCTGACGTTTGAGCTCCAATTCATCATTATATAAGTCATTGACCTTGTCGATGTTGCCTGCATTGATTTTGGCAACGGAGAGGGCACTTGTCACTCGATCATTTGCCGATTTCCAATTGTCGTTGTCCGCCGCATCCTGAGCCGCTCTGTTGGTGTCTCGGTTGGTGGTTGGTCGTGGGTTGGATGTCGTCCATGATTCAATTAATTGAGATTCATTCCACAGCTCCTCAATCCTGCCCTGATGGAACCAGTCCAGACGTCTTCGAATGCATACATTGATGCTCTCCTCTCGCTGGGGTGACTTGGGTGCCAAGATTAGCCGTTCCACATTTGAAAGTAGCCACCAAAATGGCGCCGCCGATGATTCCCATTCTTCGATGCCATGGATGTGGGAGGGGAGTTTGGACGAAGAGTCAACAGTTGCTTGAATGAGGTTACCAAAAAGGCGAAGGAATGCGAGTTTGTTTCCTTTACTAAGGTTCGAACGAAGACCTGATCTGAAATTTGGAGGTACTGGGTTGTAATTGGATGATATGAAGAGGAGAGTTGCTTTCCACTGGTCCTGGGTGGATGAGATAAGGGAGGAAGTAAGCCAATGAAGGCATAATTCTGAGTTCACTAATTTTCTACATGATGAAGGGTGCTTTTTCTTGATGTGATTACTAAAAGAAGTCTTGGATTGATGAATTTGATCCTTACAGTTTATGCATTTGTTGCAAACATAGAAACCTAAATCCTTGCAGCATTTTTCCGCTGATAAATGTATGTGATCACCGTGTTCTGCAACTAGATGATTTTTCACTGATGTTCTTGTGCTAAAACCCCCGAGTGTCCCCGTGTGTCCCTGATCGCAATCAGGGACGGGGCACCTATAGATCCGTAGAACTGCACTCATCTATCATTCCGACCCAATTCTCAATTTGGAGTTCCAGTTCCGCTTTAGATTTGCCCTGATCGATGAGGACATTAAGATCATGTAGCATTTCTGGTGGGCATGCACGGCGAAGAACCAATAGCTCGGTATCTCTGCTGTGCTTGGAGTTGTGTTTGGAGGTCGTGGAGCTCTTAGTGGGTGACGAGGTGGTAGTGGCGTCCGATGGCCCAGTATTGTCAACATTCATCTTCGACATCTGGAATTCTTCATATAATTCGCAATCTTGGGTGTGGTCCATGTAGTCATTTTTCGAAGAAAAGAATTCTGGACATTCTGGTGCATCACAGATGAAGACTGAGCGAGCGTGGAGCTCCTCTAGTGAGAGGAGTTGGAGGAGTTCCGGATGGATGTAGCGGAGGTGATGTTCCCAAGCCTCCGCATTTTTGAATGCATCCTTGTCGGCCTGTTCATGGTAGCAATCTCGTACGAAGCAACTGAGGTGGTGGGTGGACATTTCGTTGAGGGGGATGAGGGTAGCTTGAATCTTGGCAGGGAACGGGATGTTGCGGCATAGGGACACCGTGCCTTTCACGATGTCCGAGGCAGAGTCGTCAAGGAAGTCCGCTGCATCGTCAGCAATGGTCGGTGAGGAGAATTCAATGAAGGCCGATTTGAGCTGCGAAGGTCCAGACTGAAAGAACACTCTGACGATGTCCCGTTCGTCGATCATGGAGTGGATCATGAACAGTTCCATGACTTGGGAGACGATTGTTGTGAATCGCGTTGGGAAACAGACTGTGCTCTTTGGGAGGCGACGGGGTGGATCATTTGGTGGGGTGCTGCAAGGTTTTTGTTTCTTTGGTTTCGGAGATATGTCAGGGGATTCTTGAGTTTCTGGGACTACAGTGTCCTCCTTGTCGTCACTGTGGGGCTTGCCCTGGTTGGGAGTAGTTACCTCATTGACCGGAAGTTGTTGTTGCTGGTGGTCATGGACTTGCTTTGGTGGGTGGTTGTTCCAATAGTTTTGAACTGCTGCGGGGCCAGTTGTGGGTTGCTGTTTCTGGAGAGCACGTGAAGCACGCTTGCGAAGTTTGGTGATGGCGGGTGTGTCATTGCGAGTGCACGTAAACTCACGAGTTGGATCGCCTTTGGAGTGGTTAAAATGTTCTTTGAGTCGCGGGCAAGGGTTTGTCAAGTTGGTTTCCTCCAGGGGCGTGGTGATGTTCATGTGAAGGATCTTCTCATCCGTATCAATTCCTTCGTACCATTCCCCAAAGCAAGTCAATGCATCGTGCTTCTGTTCAAACCCAAAGTAAACTGATTGTGAGATGCCGGTCACCATTTTCATTGCTCCATCTGGTCCGTACCAGCCTCTGACAACCCGAGCATTGCGACGGCCCCCAGGGCAGTTGATTACCGCGTACCACTCTTTCTTTCCCAACATACGCCTATTCTTGAGCCGAGTAAGAGTTTGCTTCTGGAATTGTTTCTTTTCCAAAGCTGCGTCGAAAGCTGCTGTGGCAGTAGTGACCTTCTCCCTAATGGGAATGTCTGGAGCAGGTTTGCGATCTTTATCTTCCTCCGGGACGATATCAGGATTCGGCCAGGCTTTGAGAATATGACGCTGTACTGTTGCCGCCGACAGTAATTTCGTTGTATTATCAGACGCAAAAATGATGTTGAATTTGGGATTGTCGCGTCCGTCAGATAGGTCCGCTAGGATTCCACGACAGCCAAGATGCGAAGGAAGGCTTTGGACGATATGGAGGTATGCACCCTCCATTCGGAGGATTTTCTTATTGAGGCGGACCCCTTTCACCACCAAAGTGTCTTTGAGATAAAAGTCCCGATTCAAATCATGGAGGGCTTGTTCAATTTCTTGTTTCTCTCCCTCTGGCATTTTGTTACTGATTGCTGCGATAGTGATTCGAAGTCCACCGCCTATGACGAGGTCTGTATTGGAGTCCTCTGATGAGCATACTTCCGCCAAAAGGTCCGTAATTTCCGCCCTAGTCTCCTTTGCTGTGACGATGCCAAGTAAGGGGGGCAATTTTTCATTGGTAGCCTTATCAGTCCTGCCATATTCTTTTGTTGAGAGCTTGGAGACTGTTTGTATCCGGTGTTCTGATTTTGGCAAGAGTGGGTGGTATCTCCCGTGCTGTTGATGATATTCAGTCGCGGCGGCTCGTGCAATTTCAACCGCGAGTTCCCGAAAGGAAAGGACACAGTTTCGGGGCAGCCATGCAATATTTATTCCCGCCACCAATGCCGTAAAACTCTCACCCGCTGCGTTCAATGGCGTAAAAGAGCAGTTCACAATGCCTGCACAAGATGGCATTCCCTCATATTGCCGATATTGGAAGTCCTTAAACGCCTTTGCCAACTCCGTTTCCATTTCTCCAAAGAACACTGAATGGAACTTGTGGGGGCGGTCCTTCGTCTCGCGCCTCGTGGATGCAGGGGCAACTCCGATATATCCAATTAATTTTTCCTTTCCTCTGATGACTATGCGGCGTTTCACTTCGGGGAGTTTTACAATATCTGTTGGCTCTTTAATAGAGGTATTTTCGACAATTACCCTGCCCATGGCTTCCATCCGTTCCGGAGAAGGTTGAAATTCCTCATGTTGCAACGCCTCCTCCCGGTCAACCTTCCAACGCCACACCAGAAGCGCTCTGTTATTGTTGTTACGATCCTCCTCCACGCGTTTGCTTTGTTTTTCATATTCACATTTATAAGCTTCTTCCACCAACTTCCTGTCCTCAAACACGGACCGGGATGCATTATTTGTGGCACCGAGTCTGGTAAATCCCGATGGGGGTGGCTTGTCTCTGGCCGAAGTCTCACCGTAGTTCCGTTTTGTTGGTGAAGTAGAAGAAGTCTTTGGTGTTGGATCATTGCTGGAGGGGAAAGGGTCTGCTTCAGTAGTAGAGCCCATTGCCTTTTCTACTTGGGAGGTGGTGAGTCCCCCGAGAAGTGTTGCCAACATGTTATTTTTCTCCGTCTCGCTCAATGCCTCAATATCGTCCTTGCTCATATTTTTAATTTCCGTTGTGGAATGTGATTTCCCCGCTCGTGGCGCCACATGGCGGCTTCCCCATGTTGCTGTTGTCCAATGTTGGTCGTTTGAGCCGTCTTTGCTGGGTTTGTTCAGTGAATCCCCTCCATCCCCCAATGTCGTCTCTGATCCGCTGCTCTCGTCCGCTGCATGAACTTGGTCTTCTTGATCGTCGTCCTCGTCTGAACTATCCGCCTCTTGGCTGAGGAGTGCTAGTGCCGCTTGTGCTTGTGCCTCTGCTCGCTCTTCTCTTGTTGTCATGATGTCAAATTCGCTATTAGTCCAAAAGAAATTGTTGTCAATGTCGTTCCAAGATTTATGGGGATGAGAACCCCTTGATTTGTTGACGCCCCACGGCGCGTGAAATAGTGGCGGTGTCAGTTGTCCTGCTGCATACCGCGGATTGTCATGGTCAAGCTTCGAAGGTTGGTGAGATGTCCAGGTAAAAAATGATGTCCTCTGTTGAAACAGGCGACTAGACGGTCCAGAAGGGGAAAGAAAAGCTGATGCCGCAAAAGCAATAGCAATATGGCACCACACTAAGAAGAAATGGCGGTGTTTGCCTCTCAGGCAAGGGAATAGCCACCACCGGGGAAGTGGGTGTGGGGAAATCGCTAAATTTTTACAAATCATCGCTAATCGCACTAATGTGGCATCTGATTTTTCTTATGCACTATCATATGCAAAAATTGGTACAATATATCTACTGCACTTCATGTACTCAACTGTCACCAAATACTACCGTACTTCCTAAAACTATTGCAACCAAATAATGTCCACTTATGAATTTGAAAGTAAGTATTTCGTTGAATAATTTCAATAAAACTCATTTTGTACATGATGTTGCAAACAAACGTAATTTTGCTTCTGCAATACCCATTATCCAATCAGCCACTTCCTCTAAAGCATGCTCCGAATCCCCATCCCTTCCCATTGGCACCAAATGCCCCTCCTCATGATATACAGCAGAGGTTTGCATTCCTGAATTTTTATAGGCATCATACACTTATGTCACACTTTCAATTGAATTTATGGAATCTGATTTTCCCATTAGGAGGAGCATTTGGGGTGAACTGTCGTTCGTGTTTTCATTACAAGTGATGGCCAAATAATTTGAATTTGATTCGGATGTTTCTTTTGCAAGTGAAAGAAGTATGTACTTACATAATTTTTACTTACAGCTTAGGAATACATGGTAGGTAATAGGTACCAGGCAGGAGGCAGGAGGCAAATCCCATGGACGATAATATTATCAGATACCATTATCTTTATTACTATGTTGTCAAGGCAACACCATATGCGATGCTCATATCTACTTTTAAAACTTTCTAAGTACCAATTATAGATATAGAATCAAATTAAGATATACTTTATTTTTTTGAGATGATGATATAGAATGTCTTCATTGCTAATAAGCATTGAGCAGACGTGGCATGTGACTTTTGCCACTATCACCATATANTTGGGTATACCCAATAAATACCCAGCCAAATACAGCCAATTTTGGGTACATCGGGCAGGTACTTAGGTAGTTTGGGTGAGATCAAAGCTCATGCTATGTTGTAGCTCATGCATCATTTTAGTATGCAGCAGCTGCAAACTTCATGGGTGTAGTTTGAATGTGCTCCATTTTGTGGTTTTTACTACTTTATTAAATTGAGACATTGTTTCAAATGATTTATTAAAAAGTATTATGCTGAATACAATGACCTCTTTTGTTATTGATAGAAGATTATTCATTATGGGAAGGCTTTCTAGAAAAAATGATTTTTGACTTCACACAATAATATTTTATAATTTAGGAGGGAATGCTTCCTGAAGATTATTCAATTTCAATGTGGGAGGGCTTTCTAGAAAAATAATTTGTGAATTCAAACGATAATGCATTTTTAATTTTGGAAGGTATATTGATTCAAGAATATTTAATTTGATTTTTTTGGAAATTTATTTGGTGTGGGAGGGCTTATTAGAAAATGATATTTTGAGAACTCATACGATATACTTTTTATTTTGGGAGGGATTTTGACACAAGAATTAATCTGGAATGGCTTTTGAAGATCATTCTGTGTGGGAGGGCATTCTAAAAAAAGTGAGTTCATGCAATAATGTTTTTCAATGTTTGGAGTGACCTTCATCCAAGAATATTTGATTTTGAATGATTTTTGAAGACAATTCAGTGTGGGAGTGCTTTCTAGAAAGAAAATGTGATTATTTAATTTTAATTTTTTTAACTAGAAAACCGTGAGTTCATGCAATAATACTTTTTAATTTTGGGAGAAATCTTGATGCAGGAACATCTAATTTGGAATGCCTTTTGAAGATTGTTGAGTGTGGGAAGGCTCCCAAAAATAATTTAGACAGAAGTAACTTTTAATGGTTTCTGGGCAATGCATAAATAAATGCGTTCTCATGCATTAATAATTATCACAGGCCAAAATAACTCACAAATTTGGGTTGATTGCAGACCTTTACAGACCGTATGGTACTAGTCACTTATGTCAGTATTGTAGGTAGATATGAGTAGGTAGGTACATATGTTGGTAGGTGTATTATGGTAGATTATGGTACAGAAACTTAAAAAAAGTCACACTATTTAGGTGCATTCACACTCAAGATTTTGAGTGCACTTTTATACACACTCAGAATATGCACTCCAAAACACACACCCAAGTCAAAAATATTGATTATTTGGTTTTTCATGGTGCCTAAATCTTTTTAAAACCTTTTAAAACTAAAAGGTAAAATAATCCTTTGTAAAACATAATTACCTTTAAATTTAAAATTTAATAACATTACCTATAAATAGGAGAACTGTCTAAAGTCAAAAAGATGTACTCTATACTTAGAGAAATTGTTTTTTGTTTTTCTTGGTTTTCAAATCAATTTTAGAAGAATTTGACACTTAGAGGTAGTTATACGTTTTGTATTAATGTGTTACCTTTAAAAATTATAACAATGCCAGTAAAAAGGAGGACTAGCAAAATAAAAAATCATTTATCAATCATAGGTATGGATATCAAAAACCTATTTAAAACCTCATAAACCTCTAAAACTAGAATAATTCAAGAGAAAGGGGATTTTTTGATTCTACGTCTACTTACCTCTAAACCTTCAAAGTTTTATTTTTGAATTTTCAGCAATAGTTTATTTTTCTTTTTGCCATAAAAATACAATGGTCATGACATAAAATTTGTATGTAAATACTACATTTGAAGTTGGAAAATAACTAATTTGCTAGTTAGTATTTTGTTAGCTAACACAGTAGGTTGCAATGAATAAATAAACAAAGGTATTTACACAGTTTTAGATATGATGCTACCTCTAGTGTGTAATATCATGTAAAAGATCTAACATTGCAATGAAGTCCAAAACTGCAGTTTTAAGTACATATGTAAGTATTACTCTTTTTTAGTTGAGTGCATATTCTAGAGTTGAGTACATATAAGAACTCATTTTTTGAGTGCATACACACTCAATTACACAGACCCCTTAAAAATTGTTATAGTAGCTATAGAGCATTCAAGTTTACTTCAATAGCATTAAATACATTTTCTTGTTACTCATATTCCATTTTTGAGACCTTGATGCTTATTTCAATTATCTACTATATTTTTAAAGTTTCTTTTTGCGAGTTTCTTTCATGATTGCATGGTAAATTAAATTATTGTAGGATGGAATGAAAAACACAAGAAGGAAGATCAAGGCAGGCAACAGGTAAAGAAGGTGGTATAGTGGTGTTTCAATCAGCCATGGTGCCCCTTACAACATCTGATTTGGATGTTGCTACCAACCTTTATCTTGCTTAACTTCCATTCAGAATTCCACTCTGGAGGCTGCCCAAAGGGAAGTATGGTACTAGCTCATTGTTACGGTATTCTACATGTCTGGTGTCCTATGTATACACAACAAAACACTATGCCATCCTTTCAATAGTGATCTAGTTACAGAGGCCAGAAATGCTACCACTAATTGCTGATTTTATTTACAGACTACAAAAAATAAAAAAAATGAATTATCATTTTTTTATCTTGTAGGTTGTAGTGGTGCAGTGGATACAGAGTGTATTGCCATTTTCATCACACACAACATGGTAATAAACATCATAAAAATGCTTGAGTTGCATTATCACATTTGTGATGGCAAAGCAGCAGCAACACTAGGGAGATACTATCCATGTATCTATTTTGTTTTCTGCAAAATGCCAACCAAAAGAAGAAACAAAATGCATTAGAAAATGGTTACAGTGGTTAATGAATACATTGCAGCACCTTGATTTCCCAAAGAAAACATAAAGTTTGTTTTCTACTGTTATTTACAACTAAGTTACAATTGCAAAATAATGATAAAAAGAATTAATAAATAACAATCAATATTGGATGAGAATGCACAACAAGTAGTTGAGGGGGGTCAAATGGTTGCAAGTGTGGAAGGGGCTGTGAGTTGGAATCAAATGTGTATGATTGAGGCAGGCATCCCAAGACCTGCCTTTTTGCAATGGGAAAGGGGATTGAGAGAACAAAAGAGATGACCAATATCTCTATCATGCACAGTTAAGACAGTTCAGGGCCAGTAAGACTCCATTTTTACTGTCTGTCCTTGTTTCAATTTTGTCAACACTCAAACAAATATTTTGTGATGAACAATGGGCAATCAAAAATATTTTTTCCAACTATGGCTTACCTGTTATTATTTTCTAATTTTTATGTCAAGATTTTTTTACATTTAAAATAATTTTTTGTGCAGAATCTGATTTTACAAAACCATATCATTGAAAAAATAGAATGGTCATGAGATATGATGTCAATATTTTTCATAGATTTGTGACCCTTCAACTAAAAGAAACCAACACTTTGCAAAGGCATAACTTTTTATTGCCTCAAAATCTTCTCCAGTACTGCACATCATTGGAAAGACCTTGAAAAGAGCTTAATGGTATGTAGAAGTCACATTATTCTGAAGGATAATTTGAGGCCCAAATAGTGCCTTAATGGTTATTGGCCCTGAACTGATAGTAGGTTAGTAGGTAAGTAAGTAGGAATACCTACTTACTCTTACTTCTAACTTGATTTCCAAAAACTGAAATGTATTTCCAAAAATAAGTTCTTTTTCAAGTAAGTACAATAGTAGCCGGACCCTTTGGATGGCCATACTCAAGACGGCCTCGGTGGATCTTCTAATAAGGTAAGTACTTCTATGCAGTATAGTATGGTACTACAATACCAACGAGGCCGCCGGCCGCTGGGAGCCGGGACGACGGAGAAGGACGGAGACGCAGCTGGCAAAGGCCAGGCCACCAACGAACACGCACACGCACAAGTTGAAGGAGGTTGAAGGCATTGCATAGTGCACATTATTTTTCCAAAGCGTTAATTTTTGGCCAATTGACGAAGCTGCTTGACGACGAAGAAGTGCAGCTTTGTTCGACAGCAAAATGGGACGAGACGGAAGTATCATGTCGGACGACTGGTCATCCGATAGCGACTCCTCATCAGAAGGATTTCTCTCCACGTCCACAGGCGTGACTTCTGAGCAACCCCGCCGAATCCAACCCACCATTTCACCTGGTGGTCGGCGCCAAGCAGAGGGAGGGGCATTCGACTCCATGATCGACGATTGGATGGGCGACGAACGAACCATCACATCTGCGGGAGAAGAGTCTCGGGCATCTACAATTACAGCCATGAAGAAAAAGCTTGCCATACCCCAGGATTTGGCGGAGTGCGACGAATCCGAGGAGTCACCACCAATGACGAGGCAAAAAAAGAAAAAGTTGGTCCCATATACCTCATCAAAAGCTCAACCTGTCAAGGAGCAGGGTAAATTGCTGAGATGTTATCTTGTAAGAGGGGCGCAGACACAAGGCAGTTTGATCGAGCATTATAGCGAGGGTCCAGTTAATGAGTTTCTTGCATATTGGATACCTCCTGCCGATAAGCAAATACCTAGGTTCAAGTTCACCCAAAATTTTGGCAAAAACGAACTGGTCAATGCTACCCATGGGGATCTTCGTGGAAAACGTGCATATTATTCAGGGATTTGCCAATGGCTTCGATCGGCTAAAACTTTTGATGCTAATTTTCGCTTCTGCAATCATATTCCTGGATGGGAATGTGATTTGTACTTTTACTTCAACGATCTAGTGGATGGCGTACAAACTGTTCTCGTGAAAGATGGTGAATCTTTTCCCGTTTCAACAGCTGATGGTGTTGCAGTTGTACCTAGGGGATCTGATTTTATTCATTATGACCCTCGGTTTCAGTGCAGCCTAGACAAATGGGTGTCGGAAGGTAGTAAATTAGGATTTGCTGCAAAGTTGGAAGTTAAAGCAGGTTGTGGGTTCCCAAAAAATGCAAACGTTTCAAGCTATCGAGCCACTGGAGATGCTGGACGAGTTTCAGGAGGTGCTTACTACAATGCCAAGGCGAAAGATTATGCTAAAGGGAAAGAACAGTCAGAGAGAAATTGGGAAGAAGCTGACGAGAAACGTCTTGCAGAAAAGCAAGCAAAAGATGAGGAAGAGCGTCAGGCAGCCATACTTGCTTCAGAACAGGCATCCAGAGGAATTCGACAAATGGAAGAGAAAGAGCGGGCTCGCGTTGAGGCCGAGAAATTGGCTAATTCAAACATTTCTTCCGAGAAAAAACTTCAAGCATTAAGCGGATTGAATGAGAGCAAATCAGCCGAAAAAAATACGCCCCATGAGAGTGAATCACACGATAAGAAACAGATTAAATGGAAAGGAACAGCATCTGAAATGTCTAAAAGCAGGGATATAATGAACGAAAAAGATGAGAGCGCCGAGCCTGAAAATCGGATGGTGAAAGGAGCTCAGGTTTACATCCGCGACTCGCATTATTCATGGATACCAGCAACAATTGAGTCGGAAGAAGATGATAAGAATCGAATCAAAGTCCGCGTAGGCCTACCAAAAGATTGGGAAGATCATACTGTCATACCTAAAGGCGGAAGTTCTGACAGCTTGAAATTGGAACGACTTGTCAAGCTTTCTGACTATGCAAACTCAGAATTGCCTTTGCAAAATTTAGAAAAAGATGGTCAAACTTCCATGGGAAAGAATGACATGGCCGATCTCCCAAATTTGCACGAAGCAGCAATTCTCTACAATCTCAAAAAACGCCATTCAGATAGCATTCCGTACACCAGGGTGGGTGACATCATGGTGGCAATGAATCCATTCCAGGTGAGATCAATATCTCAAATTTGCCTGATATAAGAAATTTTGAATTCCTGCAAATTTTCTTATGTAATTGTTTGGTTTACTCCAGTGGATCAAAGGATTATATTCCGAAGAAAAACAATCTTTTTATGCAAATAATTTGGTTTGGCAAGGTGAGTTTTCTTAGTTCACCTACGCAAGAATACGAGAAACAATATTTTTTTGACGAAGTTTTCTTCCTTCGATCAAACAAAATGTAATAGCCAATCCTTCGAAGAAAACTGCAGCACCACAAAATAGCAACCACCCTTTGGCGACTGCTGCTTCAGAAAAGCAAGCTCTGGGGTATGAACATGAAAAGTTGGGGATTGACCCTCACGTATACGAAACTTCTTCTTTGGCATACCTGGGGCTAGCTC
The DNA here is from genome assembly GCA_036939595.1 of Thalassiosira livingstoniorum. Classification (NCBI taxonomy): domain Eukaryota; phylum Bacillariophyta; class Thalassiosirophyceae; order Thalassiosirales; family Thalassiosiraceae; genus Thalassiosira; species Thalassiosira livingstoniorum. Next base: position 13,967 of record JALLOT010000584.1, read on the forward strand.
TTGACGGTAATGACCAAACAATTCTTGTAACTGGAGAGTCGGGTGCTGGAAAAACAGAAACTATCAAGATTGTAATGAATCATTTAGCAACATTGGAGCGTACTCGGCCAGCTTGGCCCGAATCGGATAGAATCAAAGGGAGTGATCATGGTTCCGAAACTGTAAACAGAGTTCTTCGCGCCAACCCAGTCTTTGAAGCATTTGGTAATGCCAAGACCATGCGAAATGACAATAGCTCAAGATTTGGTAAATTTACGCAGCTTCAGTTCGACGTTGAAAATTCTGACAGTGCATCAAAACAAGGACGGACAATTCCTAGTTGCCAACTTGCTGGTTCAAAATGCATTACATATTTGCTAGAAAAATCTCGTGTTGTAAGTGTGAGCAAGGGGGAAAGAACATACCACATATTTTACCAGCTGCTTGGAGCACCTGATTGTGACAAACAAAATATTTGGGAAGGGCTGATGGGAGCTGAAACGTCTGACTTCCATTACTTGAGCAGCACTTCTCCAGATAGCATCGATGGACTTGCAGGAGGAGAGAACTGGCCCGACACAGTCGATGCTTTATCTACATTCGGAATAAATGGAGAGTTGTTTTTGAATGTAATGCGTTCACTTTGCATCATTTTGCAATTAGGAAATCTTACTTTTGATTCAGAAATTGTTGATGGGGAGGAATGTGCCACAATATCGTCATTGGATGCCCTTGAGAAATTGTCCAACCTTATGGGTGTGTCGCAGGCAGAAATTGAAACCGCCATGACAAAAAGATTTATGATCACTCGTGGGGAGGAGTTCACCATCTCGTTGAAACCCAGTGAAGCACGTGATGGGTGTGATGCACTTGCAAAAGAAGTCTATGCCAGAGTGTTCGATTTTTTGGTGGAAAAAATTAACCAGTCTACTGAAGGACAGTCGATATCGGAAACAATGGCTGACTCTGGAACAATTTCCCTCTTGGATATTTTTGGTTTTGAAAGCTTCCAAACCAACCACTACGAACAGCTGATGATCAATTACGCCAATGAGCGTCTGCAACAAAAGTACGTGATTGACAACTTCCAGGCTGTCAAGGTCGAGTATGAGGAAGAAGGAATTGATGTTTTCGATTTTACTCTAATTGACAATTCTGATGTCATGGAACTGCTAGAAGGAAAGCTTGGCTTGATAACACAACTAAATGAAGAATGCGTGAGGCCTAACGGCAGTGATGAGTCCTTTGTCTACAAACTCAAAGTGGTCAACAGCGATTCCAGTCGTCTAATTCAAAACCATCTCCATCGCCCGTATGAATTTGGCATATCTCATTATGCAGCACCTATCAAATATGATGCAAGAAAGTGCATCGAGAGAAATCTAGACAAAATCCCCAATGATTTGTTGAATTGCGCATGCCAGAGCACAAATCCATTCATCAAAGAAAAATTTGAGATATTATCAGCACAACTTCAAGAATCAACATCTGGAGGGGTAAAGAGAAGATCAGCGGCGACGAAGCACTTGGTGGCGACCAAGTTCAAAACTCAGCTCTCATCACTGATGTCTATTATCGAGGAGAGCAGGACACGTTATATTCGATGTGTAAAACCAAACAAATCGATGAAGCCAAAAACTATTGATCATGTTCATGCCGTCTCCCAGCTCGAGAGTGCGGGACTTGTCACTGCAATTGTAATCTCAAGAGAAAGTTTCCCTAACAGGCTTTCTTATGAGCTCATTATGGAACGATTCAAATTTTTAGCATTCAAATTTCACGATTGTCACCTTGGATCTGGCGACATAAAACGCGATGCTGAAATTCTATTGGATAATCTTTTGGCTGGAATAACAGCTGACACCCACAAAGGTAGGGTTCGTCCTTTTGCCTTGGGCAAAACAAAGGTTTACTTTCGCGTTGGGGCGTTGGAAAGGATTGAAACAATAAGGCAGGATTATTATGCAGAAAGTGCAATTAAGCTTCAAGCGTGGTCTCGATCAATGTCGATGCGGTAAGGTCTTTATGTTTTTTAGTGGTCCATACAAAATTAGTGTGTACTGTAACTAATGTCGTCTGTTCTTTACAACACCGTCGCTTATTGGTTTTTGGCAGTTGGAAATATCTGACAATGAAGTCTGGTTTCATTGCTTTTCAAAGCCAGTTGCGTTGCTGGATTGCAAGGAGGTCGTTCAAAATGCAGCTTTACAAAGCTCTCGTCATCCAGTGCTTTATTCGTATGACTCTTGCATCATTAGAACTTTCTCGATTGAGGAAAAACCACGCCTCTACTATCATTCAAGCCAGGTATGTTAGATTGCACACTGTCACCGACGTGTTAGCTTTTCTGTAATTTTTCTAAACTTTTCCCTCATATGCGTATTGCCCAGATGGAGAGTTGTCAAGCCCCAGCGACACTTTGAGGTTGCGCGTTCGGCAGCGATTCGTCTGCAGTGTTTTGTTCGAATGACAATGTGTAAGAAATCATACGCTGTGATGAAATCTGAGTTGAATGCTGAAAATGATATGGACACCAGAATGTCTGTTATCCAACAGAACTTCGATGATGCGAGTACTGTTCAAGGAACTGTTTTCTCAGTGGACGAAGGACTGCTGGAAGAAGTGGAGACCATGTTTGCATTCCTCCGAAAAGAAATTGTTGTGTTACGAAAAAAGAATTCTAAACTGAAGCGAGAACTGGAGGAAGCAGAATCAGACAAGCGAGAAATTTTCAATCACGCACAATCCATAGGTAAGTTTCTCTTTTTCCTCGTGGAATAATGCAATGGTGTGCATATTCTCTAACATCTCTCTCGTATTGCCATTCCAAATAGATCATGCACTTGCGCTATCAAAAATTCGGGGAGAACAATTGACAAGAACAAATGCAGGTTTGACAGAGAGCTCTAGCCGCCAAAAGAAGGAAATCGCCAAACTCAAGAGCGAACTGAAAACCCAGCAAGAAGCACACGAGTCACAATTGAAAGAAATGAAATCAGAATTTGATTTAGCATTAGGTCATCGCGATGCAGAAGTAAAGTCTTTGCAATCAAATCTTCAAACCTCCGCTGCTCTTCACAATCGTGAAATTCAAATGATAAGGGATGAGGCTGGGCGAAAACAAGAGGACAACTACGCAGAAATACTTCGTCTACGAGAAGAAGTCCGAAGAACACAGGATTCTCACCAAGATTATTTGTCGAAGCTCATGGACGTACTGGAAACCACACAAGCTAGTCGTCAGACAAACTCTGCTGTTGGTGATGGCGAAATCATTCATCAAAAAGATGCCGAGATCGCTGAATTGAGGAAAGAAATCAAACAACTTCGTCAAGTTGCAAGCAATGAACGCAGCCCTAATGTGGATGCCAACAAGAAGGAAGCTATTAAGTCTATGAAACATGCAGTAAAGAAGAATAGAGAAAATCGGAAAGCTAGAATAGAGCGTCTCAATATGATGGCAGACCAATTAGGAGACAGTATAGCATCAGAAGATAAAAAACAGACGCAATACATTCTAGACTCAATGAGGGATGCAATTCAAGCTGGGGAAAAATCTAACTCCAAAATGGATCGAGAAGTGATAAGCATGATAGATCACTCTTCAGCTTACTACATCCCTGAAGATGCTGATGCCAAGAGCAACACAGATCAAACAGCTCTCTTGGCAGAAAATCAAAAGTTGCGACGCAAACTTGAAAAGCGATACACATGCAAAAAATGTGGCTATAAACGAGAAAAGAAAGAGGAGAAGAGTGCAGATGAAACTATGAGTGTGCTCGGTTTATAGTTGAATATTAAGAGTTGTCTTGGGAAAAACAAATGCTGTTCTGCCGACTGTCTTGGATAAGCCAGACCAAAAAAACAAGTATTTTTGGCTGCATCTTTCTCGTCCAGTTGACTTTTACTGGTGTTTGAATTGTCAAGCTTAAACCAACTCAAATGCCATGTTTAACGATTAATCGATTGAACAAGACACGACAAAAAATCCTAGAAGAGGTTAAAATTTATTTACATCAATGAGCATGATTCAGTACATTTTTCAGTAGGTAGATATTTTGTCAGAAGGCATATCATAATTCTCGCATCGTACCCTACCTGCACCAGCTTTGTGACACACAAAACTATTTTCTGGAGTTCCAGAATTTTCCAGCGATTTCAGCTTAACTTTTACCATCACCCTATATTGAACAACTGAAATTCCACATAAGTGCCATATTTCGTTTGTTTGGTTCTTTCATTTCATAATTACAAAAAAATAAATAGTATCTGCTTTCTTTGAACTCCATTACCACAATGGTGTTTGGTCGAAGAAAAATGATACTTCAACCCACAACTGAAACTCGATCATGGTACGGAAGTCAAGAAACTCCTCCATCATCTCAGATTGTACTGGAGTCTGCATTTCTACCCATCTATTAATATTTGGTGTTCAGTTCAATTCACACAAAGTCAATCGAACTGACTGTCTATTCTTGAACTCAAACTAGTGCGAAAGAGCACAGAAAAAGTGCACTGCTACCTTTCTGTTATTGCTCTTTTGCACTCAATGGAGTTCAAAAATAATCTGATGTTGACTCAGCATCAAATTTCAGACACACCTTTCCAATTCTGCACTCGCTAGCGCTCGTGCAGAACTGGAAAGGTGTGATTGAAAAATCGTGCTAAGTCAACAGTGCGTTTATTTATAGAAACTGATTTTCAATCATGGCAACAAAAAAAAAGATATAATTTTATGCTGATAGTGTGTGATAACTTATTCATCCATTGCATCAGTTTTTGCGATTCATTAATGACATAGAAATGAATTTGATTTGTTGATGGGGTGGGTTCTTTCAGTATGGATCCATGGTGTTAGTTAATAAATATTTTAAGCAATTTTGACTAGTTCTGAATCATTGTCAAATTTCAATTTAGTTCTAGACATCCTTTGAAGTGTTTATCAAATGTTGCCTTCCAAAAAATAAAAACAGTAGTGCAAAGGGACGACAAATTGTCATGGGATTTTTGGAGGGAGCAAAAGTACTGATAATAAAATTAATGATGGTAAACCAGAAATCTTATCCCTTCGTCCGTCAATCTTAAAAACTAAATATTAGTAGATAAGAATCAACTTTTAACTAGCAACTATTAGTAAATAT
>JALLOT010000585.1:0-19079 GCA_036939595.1 Thalassiosira livingstoniorum
TCCAAATATTTTTTACAATTATTTCATCGCTAAATGATCATGCATCGGATACAACGGCGTAAATGCAAAAAGGTACCTTTATATCTTAGTATTATTTTGTTCGTTTGGATTGAAAATAGTACTTTAAAATTTAAACGATCACAAATGATCCATTTTGCACTGTCTCCCAGACATTATTTTGTGTTTGTTGCCTTCTAATGGTACTTAGAAAGATAATGATAATGCAATCTAGAAGGAATACCAAATTTAAGTGTAGTATACTATGCATGATTATATGAAAAAAATACTCAGTTTTTGAGTATTTACAGGAATGTTCTTGCAGGTAACTCATCATATTCTTTCACTAAATTGTCTGTTTTTTTTTATGAAAATTGATCTTAACAAGAAAAATATTCACCATAATCTAAATTTGCATGTAAAATGGGCAAAATGAAAATTTTCAGGTATTTTGAGAGCAAGATTAAATAAAATTTTATTGATAGTAATTTCTGTGTGCTCTCTAGAAAGTATACTTCTTGCAATAACTTGGGAACAAACCAATTTTTTTCTGATATATTTTCAAACTTCATTGTTTGTATGTTTCTAACAAATTGTGTACTTTGAGGTTATTTTGTCAGGTCAGTAAAATTCACATTTGAACCTCTCCACTCCCTATCTGTATTCAACATTCAGATCTCCTCCAAAATGACACTTAGTTCTGTGAAATTCAAAATTTTGAAGTAGCACTGATACATTATTCTTACTCCATGCCATATTTGTTGAGATGAAAAATAAAAGTTTTAGGGATGTAACTCAATCAGTTGTTGCATTCTGGCCTAATTTACTCTCAAATTTGCTTTTGTGTCATTATTATTATTGATTTTATTGGTTTTTGTGTTCAAATAATCATTCCAGATGGAAAATTTACACTGGAATTTGTAGATTTTTTTGAGTTTCATGGGTAAACAATTTGATAATAATGGCTCTTATGGGGTATCTGGGAATAGAAAGTTTCTTTGCACAGGTAGTGTCTCATAGAAACACATTTGATACATGTCAATCAAAGGGAACTTTCATTCCAATTTTTCTTTTTGAACAACTTATCTTCTTTTCTATTCATTACTCCTGTAATGCTTGAAATGTTTTGAATCAAACAAACTGTCTTGCACCATCTTGCTGACAAAATTGATAGCTTTCCCAGAGTATGGAACTATTAATGTATGTGACATCTGAATAAAGTTAGTTCATAGATTAACAGATGATAATTGAAGTCTAATAATCATTTTTTTCACAAAATAAAGTCATGCATTATAAAATCAGTGAATTAAATATTTTTTAACTGAGTTTTGGGATATTTTTGAGTAAGTTGTGGGGGATAAAATTCACAACTAAAATCCCCACATGAAAAATCAATACAATATTTTTGGTTTCTGGCCTGGGGTACTCATATGATTACCTAAATAGCCTACAATGTACTACTCATAGTATTACCTAGTCAAAAGTCTTTTCTGCCTCTCTGGGGAAGACTAATTGATGCAACATCAATCAAGCAAAACTTATCAGCACATAGTCTGTCTGATTTGTAAGCTCAACAAGCAACATTCATGGAAAAATTTCACAATATGGCCACAAAATGGCTTTACTATACAAATTTTCAGTCTATTGTGGAGTTTAGGAAACTTTTTCACCTTCTTAATTCTTTTTTCTGCCTTCAGATGATGTAGTCCTTCCCAACCAGTTCACAACAAAAGTCCCTACTATGGGCAAAAGATTATAAACCCCTACAGTGTATTTGTCACTTTTGCAAAATTTGGCTAAACAGATATTTTTTGTCAGTGCACAGCATGTACATTTATTCAAATTTGAGAAATAAGATGCATCAATTAAATCAAAATAGAGGGACATTATTATTTGGAGTCTATACTCCGTTGCCTATGGTAGTTGGGATGGTATTCTGTTGACTGACCATGTTACAATTGAGACTCCAACCACAAAGCCAGTTATTTATTTTATGACATGGGGTATGTAAGTGTCCCCAAAACCTGTATAAAGGTATGGTACTTAAATTACCACAAGCCAAAAGAGCCTTTTTTATGATGACTTCCTCCAACAAATAGATTTTTGTTCGGATGATTCCTTGAAAAATAGTCTTACTCAATTTTTTTCTAAATTGATACAGACAATGTACTAGCTGATTATTTTCAATTGTTGTTTTAAACAATTTCATTGACATAGTAACAATTTTTCTTCTCAAATGCATTTGGCATTGTTGGATCTAGCTTGCTGGGGTGGTTGGTTAAATGTCTAATAATAGAGTATTACAGTTAGTGATTTCATTCATAAAATTTGTTAGGAGACTTGCTATAAAAAAAAAAAAAAAAAAAAGGTATTGAATCAGGAATCNGCAAGGTGACAGCCAGCCAACAATTAATTAGACAATTTGTACAGAAAGAATTGTCATCAGTGCAATTCATCATTCTTCAGATGTAGTAATTATCTCTTAGATTACTTCAAAATGAAGCTACTAGACCACATCTAGTAGCTGTAGTTTGAAGCTATCTGTCAGATAGCTACTACATCCCAAGAACACTCTGCTCCACATGCAAGGTTTGGCACACTTTTCTTGTGTCAGCTCAAAAATCAAATGCAACCATGGCAGCCTCTCCCAATAGATTCTTTTTCCTCCACCACCAAGTGTTTAACCACCCCCACCCCCAATGCACCTTAAAGTCCCTGAACATGATACTACACTTGCATCCTATCACTAATCACATCAGTATCATCCTTTTTTCATTATTTGAGTTCTGTGAACTCTTTGGGCAAGGCTCTAATGTTATTGCTGCTGTGATCTTCTCATCTTTTTTGATGAACAACTTCCCATCAATGGGTCTATCAAGCACTATATCATCTTTACCGACTTATGTCAAGTGGAATATGTAATTTGGACACACTGTATATCAAATGCTACTCAAAAATCAACTGAAGATAGGAGCACAAAAATGCCACTATATTTTGATGATGCCCACAGCTACCAAATAGGCAAAGAAATCATCCCACCCAACCAAAGGAAACAACATCCAATTGTATTGCCCAAAAAAATAACTTCATGTCAACAATATCAAGAATGTTCTATCATTGTAGTCAAGATTTGTTTTGACAAACATTAACAAAGATAGATGCATATTTAATTGGCTTTCAACATGGCCAAGCCATGTAACACACATGTGAATTGATTGGTCAAAATGAGCTCCATCTTGTGACACATGGCAACAACCTTTATATTGATAACTTACAAAAGCTTATAACTCCACAGCCAATCATTGTACTTGTTGAAAAATCATTTACTAATATTGACTTGGAAAATCATTTGTGAGCTGTGACATCTGTTTTCTTTTAATTTGTTACAACAACACCACAATCATCACCTTCACTAAAAGATAATTAATCAAAATGGTAACATTCAGATTGATGTGCTCAGTTAACAAATATTGTCAATCATCAACTTTCTAGTTTTTCATTAAATGTCTGCCAATTATTTCAATTTCAGCTTCATCTGTTATGATAGATGCAAAAGCAACTGCAACCAAATCATTCAGTTTATGATAGTCATCCTATTATTTGTACATTGAATTTAATGATGTTTGAAGTGTAAACATGACTAGTACAACAGCAAAAATACCTAAGTAAATATTTAGAGGCAATGAATAGTGATTTGAAAAATCATATTATTGCTACAAATTGATTGTGAAAAAAATACTTCTGATTTTAGCAGCTAGTGTTGGTTTTTGTGGTTGACCAAAGCAATTAAGCTTCCAATGAAGGACAGATCAGAGACAGATCCCATTGTCAGATTTAAGTTTGGCTGCTGATTTGCTAGGTAATTGCCAGTAAAACTGATCCAAAGCTTTTTTTGTAATTACTTGTCTTGGTCAATGTATTAATCATGCATAGAGCACAGTAAGGCCTAACAGTATGGTTTTGTGGAATTCCTCTTTATTTAGAAGGCACAAAGATGCTTGCACTGGAAAACTCCATGTGAACGAAAGGTATCATGCAAAACACTACATCCAATAAGATGCATTAGCAGAGTTCTCTGTTGGGTCCATTTGCCAAGAAATTGGTCATATAGAGGCTTGAAAATGAAGAATTTTGAGACATCTTGATCAACATTGTTGTGTCATTGATTGTGATATCAATGCTCATGTTCAATGGGTGTTTAACAATTACCAGATGCCCTATAACTAAAAACAAAGAAAAAATAGGATCATGTTACACTAATGCTCATTGAAGATAACTTTTCAATATTTAGTTCAATTCTAGTCATACTGTCTGGCTTGAAAGTTTCATGGTGGGGTAGAAACTTGTCTGTTGTTGCAATTCATTGCATGTTGCTATTGAGGTTTTGTTGTTGCCTGATGCATGATAGATGGTGGCTCACAAAATGTTTTTGTCCTTAGGTATTCCTCTACGCAGATTATTTTAGTTTTATTAAAATTAGTACAAGATAATGAAAGCCTTCTGTTTGGAGTTTTTGTTACTTAAATGAGGAACTTGTTTTTAAAAAAGACTGTATTAAAAAAATTTTCGGCAACAATTTTTATAAATGGCAGTAAATGAGTCAATATTTTACCAATTCCAACTAAAATGTAGTTGTACTATACAATAGATTAAACATGATTGAATGCAAATATGTACTTATTACATCACTGAATTATAAGGAATAATTTGTAAAGGTATGATGAATGGTTCCAGGCCATCCAGCATTGTAAATCCAGTTTTTAAAATTATTACTCCTATTTATTTGATTTTACTTTTAAAAACACCAATAGTATTCTCTTACTTGCAGCAAGCAGCATGCAGCTAAGTACAATATTGTACTTAGCTCGCAGCTGCTACGTCGGAAACCATGAACGACAGTAGAATACGGTCAGTATTATGGTAATGTACATACTGGTACTGTAGCAATGTGTACATTAAAATACAGCCAATAATATCATCTGTCAATATGATACTGTACTTACGAGGGTTATGTAAGTATGTATGTATGCTAGTATATGATAGATAGAATGAACGTTCAATTCGCAAGATTACGTTCTTCGTTTGTTTGTTTTGTGTTCGGTTTCATGTGCTCACATTTTTATGCCACCAGGTGCCACCCAAAAATGGAACTCCATTCCATTCATCTCCATGCAATGCAGCATGTAGGCGGGCGGGCGAATATGGATGGTATTGTAGGTATGGACCACACCGTACTACTTCAACTGCCACAAACTACAACAAAAAGACGGATCATTAATCTCTAGTAGATCATGCATTCTCTAGACAATGGAAACAATAATGTCACAAAAAATTGGACTGACAAATCATCAAGACTTACAAAAAGGGAATAGGCAGCAGCCGGTTTTGATCACTGTAGTCACACCTACTTCTTCGTTTTGTAGCCATGGGGATTAAGTTGTTTTATCAGTTTTTTTTAGCATTGGGAATTGTAGTGTTGACATCGGCGGAGTCAATTCGCGGTGTTGAAAATAGTGGGGAGCGAAGCCTTGGCCTGTTTTCTGACGATACCGGTTTGCCGGACGATAACCGTATCATTGGAGGAAGCCAGGCCAGGCCCGGTAGATATTCCTACGCAGTGTCAATAGAAGATCGCTATGGGCATTTCTGTGGGGGGTCGCTGATCGCCAAGGATGTTGTATTATCTGCTGCACACTGCGCTGGTGGACAATATGATGTTGTAGTCAACAGGCACGATCTCGATGGCAGGGACGGAGAAGTTATTGGAAAAAGGAGAGCAGTGGTGCATCCCAATTATGACTCCAGGGGTACCAACAACGATTTCATGCTAGTTTTCTTGGATCGAGAAGTCCGCGAAAATGTAGCACTCGTCAAGATCAACCCAGACTCGTCTGAGCCAAGGGTCGGGGACTCTGTTACTGTGGCTGGGTGGGGCAGCACTAAAGCCAATACTCGGAGGCTGAGTGATGTCTTGATGCATGTAGAGGTAAACGTCATTTCAAATAACGATTGCGAGGCCAGTAAAGGAAGCATCGATGGTCGTCCAGATAGCTACAACGGACAAATCACAAGTTCAATGCTGTGCGCAAAGGACAAAAATCAAGATGCATGCCAGGGCGACAGTGGTGGTCCGCTCGTAGTCCTCGGGAATGACTCGAAAGGTGCCGACGATGTGCAAGTGGGAGTGGTCAGCTGGGGAATTGGGTGTGCTCATCCTGACTTCCCAGGTGTTTATGCCAGAGTGAGTAAAGTGTTGGTAGTTTCATCATCAAGTGCAGCGATATGTTGTAGACTTATTTCGGTTTTCGTTTGATTTATTGTTGCAGGTGAGCAAAGCTTACGATTGGATCAAGAAAGAAGTATGTGGAAATAATGGAAGCTCAAATCCTCCAAGCTATCTTTGTGGAGGAAGTGGTGGTAGCAGTGGTGGAGGCAGCAGTGGCGGTGGTAGCAGTAGTGGTGGAAGCGGGAGTGGCAGTGGTAGCGGTAGTGGAGGCGGAAGTGGAAGTGGCGGCGACGGAGGAGGTTCCAATTGGAGAACGATTCTAAATGAAGATTTCGAAAATGGCTACGGCGAATTCAATTCAGGTGGAAGTGGAGTCACTCGCCATTCAAAAATAAAGCAACGAAAAGGAGTGATTCGAATTCAAGATGGAAAAGGAAAAGAGTCATCAGTGTATTCAAACAAACTCACACTCGACGGATCATACTCAAAGTTCAGAGTGACTTTCTCGTTTTATGCTATCAGTATGGAGGACGGCGACTCTTTTTGTTTTGACTACGCTGCCAACGGGTCAACAACCGAAGTCAAATGTTGGGGTGCAAATAAAGACTTCAAGAATAAAAAGTGGTATGATGATGTAAGCATAGAGTTCAATGCAAACAAAATCAGCAGCTTGCGCATTAGATTCAGGTGTGATGGCAATGGCATGGATGATGATGTTTTGATCGACAAAGTGAAATTTAGTGGCCGCTCATGATTTTGCGAAATGATAAAAAATAATGAATGTAAATAAAAGATTTCATTAATGAAGGTGTGGTGTTGATTCAACTATCGAAAAATGCAGGAGTGCCATGCTTGGTAAGTGTGTTTCTGTCTTAGCAATTACGATGAATTCGAATTGAGGCATGTATTACGTGTTTGGCTTGTTTTTCGGGTGTCGTAAACGTTTAGCGTTGAGCACATTATTTCTCTGCAGGTTAAGGTGAAATTGTCAGACAATCGATCCATTGTTGTTTGTAACGATTTTCATAAAATATGCCCACAGATGCCCACCTGTAATGACGAAAATGTTTGTCATTATCTCACAGACTTTTTTCTCATTGGATAAATAGCCTTGAACCACTGAACTGCGTAAAACAATTTGATATTCGATATCACTCTTGCAACCATAGTACGACGGCCAAAAAAATCAAACACAAGGACTTAGGACGACAACACAATGGTTGCACGTACTGAACTACACTCGATTTGTCACGTTTTCTATGCTTTCGCTTGAATTTTCCCGTGAGCGATGACACCACAATCAAGAGTTCTGCAGAAAAATAGTCTCCACACAAACGGTTGATATCTTGGCAGCACTATGTAACAAAAGAAAATTATCCTTCGCACTTGAAATCCATGCTTGTTTTTCCTCGACCTCAAAAGCGGCTACCATACCTAGAGAGTAATAATAATCTGCTTGCCAAATTCAACTTTGCTTAGTTTGGCCTGCGAAAAATCGCTAGTTTTGTTACATAGGAATTGTTAGATTTTCAACCTTGCTTAGTTCAAGCACATACTACAAGCGAGCAGTCGTAAACTACACGGGTTATTAGATGCTCCCTCTGTCTCTCGTAAAAAGGACTATTAACTTCAAACAGTGGGATTAAGGCCAATATTTGTCAGAGAAAAATCTGATTATCCAAATCAGATTCTTCTCTTCAAGAACTTTTTATTGATGTATGAGGTATGACACATGACACCCTTGGGGTGTCTCCATGTCATCATAGTCTAAATGGTGGTTAAAAATGCCATCACCACCATGAAATGGAAACAGCTTCTGCTTTCACAATGGAGAAGTAGCAGCCGCCACTTCTGATGCGACGGACAAATAGATTTGACATCTTCTGACTTATCATGCTTTTGGTTTGGTCAGAATGGCCAAAAACTTAGCCGTATTGGACATCATGTTGTTGCTATGGTGGTAGCAGAAGGTGGTTGATGATGATGTTGTACTCAGTGAATACTTGACCAATCAGTGCCGTCAAAGCCATAGATCCCAAAGAGGGTCATAGAGGTTGTCAGCAACATGAAGTGATTGGAACCTATGACACCATAAGTAGGCTTAGTACATGACATGTCAGTAACTTTTGATGCCACCAGATTCATTTTGAAATTAACACTTGTAACCAAAACACTAAATAACAAGAAAAATAACTAGTGGCCGCCAGATTCTTGGGAATAGTAACATCAGTAACCATTTACGGTCATTTGCAAGATATTTTGTAGTACTAAGAGAAAAAATGGTTTATTGCAAAATTGGCAAAGATTTTTTATCATGTCTGCACATGACTTGAGAGCTCTTGAGAGTCCAAAAGTTACGTAACTATGGTCTGGTATAGTCTACATAAATCTACATGAGCGCTGCTGCCTGATTCATTCTCAAAGTAACATCTGTAACCAGCTTCTGGTCAAGACTTTGTCAGGGGTCCTCAGTGATTGCACATTATTGGCTGATAAAGCCATCATTTTTGCTCAAGCTTTCGCCATGGTAGAGAAGTTTGTCAAGAGGCACCATTGTGAATGAGGCATTGGGCATCATCAAGCGTCGGCCGTAGCTGGAACAATAAGTAGGAACTGGTAAAAAGATAGTATTTTTTCAAATATGTGACATGATTCAACCCCAAAAAGTCCTTTTTATGTGTGACAGAGGGAGTACCACTCAGGTTGTTTATTGTAATAGAAAAAATAAAAGAAGAAGCCTGTTGGCGGATTCGAACCACCGACCTCGTCATTACTAATGACGTGCTCTAACCAACTGAGCTAAACAGGCAGGCGCTGCTTGATATTTTTGCTTGTTAATTGGCCAAAACTTTTTTCTTTATGAACTTAATAGTATTTATCAATGAATTATCATTAATGTCTTTGAATGAACAAAACCACTTCTGACACTACAACAGCTTCTAACAAACTCAAATCTATAAATAATGATTGATATCAAAATCAATGAAGCCTTGCCCTCTTTATCTCTTGAGTTTCAAATTACTTGTCCTAGTCAATAATTCATCTCACATCAATGAAACCATGTTCATTTAAAGAAAATTTCATGTTGTTGCATTTGCATGTTTCTAGACCATTCTCCTTGCCTCTAACTCCCACTTTCCAGTGCAATGTTGAGTTCAATGATTTGTCACTGCTATCAATGCACACTTCTTTTGTTTCAGGGTATGCAGTCATTACCCGGCATGTTATGTTGATGAGAAACGGGTGTCAGTTCATTAATATTGATGCACCAAATACTCAAATACCAACACAATCAAAATGCATGAATAACCTGGCCTCGTGTACTGGTCATCAAACTGAGTATGTCAGTATAGTTATTAGTCACCAACAGGTGTGAAGCAAGAAAAATTGAATACCTGAATGTATGTGTGGCAGAGCCTCTATCAAGTCCTTCTAAATTGCATTGGGGGTACATATAATATTATTTCATGAGTGATTGTGACAGAAGAAAAACAAAAATGGTAAAACTAACTGTTGATGAGAAACAAGTTCCAGCTCATCCATATCAATTCACTGAATAAACACAATCAAAATGCATGAACAACCTGGCCTTGTGTACTGGTCATTAAACTAAGTATGGTTGTATAATTTGAGTCACAGCTCATGCATCAAGAAAAAAAATAGTTTTTACTAAATACAGCACCTATGGCTTAGCTTCTGACAATGCCTGACACTTTTAATTTGAATGAACAGAACCAATTCAAACTTAAATAAAACAAAAATCATAAATATTTTGGCACCACTCTAATATCTTTTTTGTGCTGTCAACTTTTTTTAGTCTTCTTGTACCAGAGAATTCTGTGAGCTTGAAGAGAACATAGCATGTCATGATATATTAATGATGCAGATATCCTATTTAGTAAAAACACATTTATTTACTTTCACCATAAATCCCACCACTGCTTTCAATGAATCTCTCTCTCTTTACTTTAGTTAATAATGATGTTTCAGCTTTTAGTTGATGTTATTTAATATGTTGGCCATGTTGCCCAATGAAGTTGTATATACTCAAGAATTGGTACATTTAAAAAACAGGGTAGTAAATCTGTACCCCTTAATGATTTTCTGGGATTATCACCTTGTTTTCATGGTGATGAATGATACCTAGATACAAAAAATCAGCATAGGTAAAATTTGGTCAACTCTTATTTAAAGATTGATGCAAAATGTAATATCAACTAATATCATATTCAATCTAATGTCATGAAATCCAACCAGTTTCTGGGTGTTAAAAACTGAGAAAACATTAGATTTGTGTATTACACATCAAATAGTGTCTCATTCAATCAACCTCAACTTCTTTTGACTTTTTTAGTAATTTTTCATGTTGTATAGTAGGAGGTCCCATAGATATTTCTCACATTCTCCATTTTTTTTTGCAAAAGAATAAAACTATATAAAAGTAGACCCCCAAGGTTGTTGGGAATATTTTCCCAATATTGCACATTTCAGAGGAAATTCAGAGTCTTGCATCTAGTTATCTTTCTCTATTTAACTCAAGACTTGGAACAGATGCTGGATTATGGTTATTTGGATTATTTTTGGCAATTAAACTTAAAGGTTGAGGCTTTGAGCTGCTGCATATCAAATTTTATATGTCTTGTTTTTTTGGAAAGAATCTAAAAAAGAAATTATTTCCAAGCACTAGAAAATCATTTTTTCATTGCTTAGGGCTTGGATATTGGTGGTGATTACCATCCATGAATAATGACTTGCCATCTGAAGGCAGTAAATATCATTGATGGATGGAAAATACCATCCATGCAAGTGGTAATTGGCATCCATAGATGGTAATTACCATCTGATCATCATTGCATCTGATACATTTTTTGTAGTAAAAATAATGAGACGATGATCACCCTCCATGGCTGGTATGGTAATTGTCATCCACAAGATGCCATTACCTCCCATGAATTATGACCCACAATACATGGATGGCCAACATCCAACATTGTTATCCATGTGTACCTGTTAGTGTTAAAGTAAAACAAATGTTGATTTTCCTTTTCTAATATTTTCTTACATAGAATAGATTGCAAAAAATTTTGTGAGCCATCTGGTAGTTTTTAGAAAATAATTGTCAAACAAATCCACGTTACTACTCTCTAGATAAATTCACGCCCATCAACCAAGAAAATTAAAATAGTTCTTTTTGCTTATTAATTTGCAAAAAAATATTGTCTATCAAATTAAAGAGCAAAAGGTGTTTAAGTACCAATCCTCAGCTTATTGATTGATGTCATACATCATTCATACCCATAGTTCTGTACTAAAATCACTGCAAAAATGCACTATTTTCCACAATAGTTCTCTTTCAATATTCTTATTAAAAAAAATAATTGATTAGAATTTGATTTTACTTAAAAGAATTTACCCATATTTTCTTTTTTTTCATCTAACACTACTATGTATTAGAGGAATATCAAAGTGGGCAACTCAAATATTGTTGTCAAAGAAAAAGCTGGTAACCTTCATAACCAGTATTTGCTCATTGTGATTGCAATCATGATGTGCTCATATTGTGTAAGTCAAGGGTAACAATAACAAATGATATAAGTATTTTCTTTTTTTTAATGTTCCCTTGAGAAGTAAAGAGCTTGGTGTAATAAAGAGGGAATGTAAATATTCATTGAAATATAGCATCCCTTGCAAATTTTCATCCTGACTATTTTGAAGTGAGGATTATTTACACAAAGGGAAAGGTATGAGATATGACTGTGACTACTTGTTGCAATTATTCTTGAATTTTCATTCAGAACGTTTCTCCATTTTCACCATTTATTTGGATTTTTAGGTTTTCTCACAACACTGTTCCTTGGTGTGTTTTTGCTGTTGATGTGTTTGGTAGTGTGTACAATATTTTGATTGTATTCATGATTATTTAATGTAGTGGGACTCTTATATAAAAAAACACATCTTTTTCAATACCAAGGCACACAATAAATTGTAATAAAGGGGAAACTTTCCTTTGTAGCAAAGAGAAGTCAGTGAGAAATGGGGGTGGGGAATTTCCCCAAGGGCGAAATGGACCCCAATCCAAATCTGCTGAAAAATGGGATTTTGTATTGTAATGATGATGAAAATAGACTTAATTCAATAATTAATGACTTCAATGTCAAATACAAAATAGTTGGTTTGATAATGCGATTCCATAGTAAATCAAATGAAACTTGCAGTACCAATCTGTGTTCAATAATATGTTCTGTGAAAGCTAGTCAAGTAAATAAGAATCATTCATATCTGGTTTGTGGTTGGATTTAATGACATGGTGTGATGGTAAATAAATTTTCCCTGTTAATTCTAAGCCTATTACTCCCTTTTTCTTTTTGTGAAGAAAAGGGTTTAAAAAGTATAGATGTTTTGGTTGTGATATACTATCATGTCAAGACACAAACAAACAAAAAGAAATTCAAGTACAGAGGTATGTCATAACCAAAAAAATTGACATGCCCCAAGGCAGGGGTTGGCCTTTTGAGAGAAGGAAGTATTATCTAAAATTTGCTGAAATAGAATTTTATATGGCAGGTAATCAATCAACAATGGGGATTTCATTTTTGAAATTACCACTATTATTGGGAATTGGTGGCTCATTTGTTGCAACAACTTTAAATTTTATCCATATTATGATGTCATAATGGTTTCATCAATCCAGAATCTAGGTATAGGTACCCAATTTCTGTTTTCATAGATCCATGTCTCATATCTTACTAAGGTCATCCCCCTATTGTAGTAAAAAGAGATCTATGTCAAAATATGATGTGAAAAATCCAGTTGTACTAGGATTCAATCCTATCTTTTCCTGCAATATAATCAACACATGAAAAAAATAAAATGAGCAAAGAGAAACTGAAAATACCCAGAGCCTAGAGCAATGTGAAATTCTGTCTATTTGAGATCATGTTACATCTTATGGGAATTCCATCTAGGTGATGTATTTGAGCTTAAAACTCCATAATACTACTTATGAGAACAACAACAAAATGATAGCAAGATCTCAAAATTCAGATGAATTTATTTGTTATGGTTCTTTGAATGATATCATTGAAAATGCATGAATGAGATGTGATGTGGAAAATATTATTTTTTCCAATGATAAGAGGAGCTGTGCAATTTAAATGAAAGATGTTGGGTTGGTAATCAAAATGAGCAGAATAATATATGAAGAATACAATGATTTTTAAGTTTGAGAAATCCATTGTAAGTTTAAACCTTCCCAGCAACAACTTCTCTAAGTATTCAAACATTTGGACACAACAAACATGAGTTTAATATTTTTTGAAGAACTCATGAAGTATTTTTTTGAGCAATTAATTCTTACATGTCCATGAAATATTTGAATCATTTTTTGTGTAGAACAAAAATACATTGTATACACTTAAAAAAATGACCAAATATTTTGAATGCAATGAAGAATACTGTTTCATTATTTTGAAGACTTTATCAAAAAATATGCTGTTGAAAATGCTTGACTTTCCAATAGACTGATTGGGAGGAATAAAAGCTTTTGTGGAAATTGCTAAGAGAATAAGAATGGTAGTGAGAGGTTGTTTACAAAAAAAATGGCAACATGATACAATAGATCCTTTTTGTTGCCTAATCAAAGGGCGCTAATATTAAATAATAATTGAAATGGGGTCATAAAAACAATTAAATGTAATTACAAACAAAAAGTCAAACCTATGAACTAAGAGGGAGATAACACCTTTTAATATATTAGGTCCCTACTTTCAAAGGAAATGAATATAGAAAGATAACTATGAAGGTGGACTTTGTATAAGTACTTTTTTGATACAATATAAGTAAAGTGAAAAGATTGATAAACACTTTCAATGGATGAATTAAGGAAGTACTGAATTCAAAATTTGAGAGAGAGAATTGAATAAATTGGCTAAGACAAGTTCCCACAAGATTAGTAAATAAAAAATAATTTATTGATCATTTTTCTACCAGGATATTTGTATCTTCTATTTCTATGAATACAACATTCCTGTTGAAATAATGCACCATCTTGTTGCTCCTAAACACAAAAAATATACTGCTTTAGAATTATAATGACACAGAGGTATCTATATCAATTATATGACATTAAAGATGCAACTGAATTACTACAAAATTTCTCAATCTCACTAACAATGTTTCATTCCCCATTATGTCTTGTTACAAGGCAGTGAGAAAATATTTATATCAAGAGATAAAGAATCCAAAATAGCCATCAAGAAGTGTGTTGTATATAGCTCATGTGTAATCATTGATTTCAAGCATTGACTCATTTTTGACCACTGACTCAAACATATTGGGTTTTACTTCCTCAGATTCTACCTCCTCACCATGGCCATGGTATGAAGACAAAACACTTGTTACACATATTTAGCCCCAAGACTCTCTCTCTTTATGAAGAGTCTAAATGGCAGCTAGAGACCAGAGGGAAAAATGAAGAATAAAGCTTAAAAACATAGTGTGAGTAGTTGCACTTTTTTAAAAGATTTAACTAATAATTTCTCTCTTGTCATGTGGTTCAAACTTAAAACATTTCATGCCTTAAACATAGAAAGATTGTAAAGAAAAAGATCTAGCAACAACAGTGTTCCCACAAGTCAAACAAAAGCAGACACAATGGTGCAGAAGTTGCAGGAAATGGCAGTGGACAAAGTATAATATAACATAAATTAAAATAGATTAAAAATTAATTTTTGTGATAAGAGAAGTTACTGTCTTCTAGACTCTTGCATTAGGACTTTATCCAAACAAAAAAGCAAGATTTAGCAGGGACCTAAGCTGGAGTTACGGCTTTTGGCCTGTGGCCTTCTTCAGAGGTGTGCTACAGCTAGTTCAGTATGTGCCAACACAAACAGCATACAGAAAAAGGGATAAATAAGGATAATGGAAGCTTTAATAAGCTTCCCAAAAGCACATAGCTACAAACTTGTGACTTTTTGAGTTTGAACAAAAAGCTAGTGCAGCAAGAAAAGTTTTTTCAAAGGTCAATTTCAGCAGCCTTGCATTTTGTATGGATAAAGTCCTAGTGTAAGAGTGTAGAAGTCAGTAACTTCTCTTATCACAAAAATCATTTTCAATTCTATTTTAATTCATGCTTATTAAAGCTTCCATTATCCTTATTTATCCTTTTTCTGTATGGTGTTTGTAGTAGTGCATACTGAACTAGCTTTAGCACACCTCTGAGGAAGGCCACAGACCAAAAGCCATAACTCTAACTTAAGTCCATGCTAAACCTTGCTTTTTTGAATAGATAAAGTCCTAGTGGAAGAGTCTAGTAGAAGACAGTAACTTCTCTTAACACAAAAATTTATTTTCAATTCTATTTTAATTTATGACTGTCAAAGCTGCCTTAGAGCAAGGAAGCTTTGGAAGCTTTGGCTCTTGTCAATGCCAAAAAAGTGATTTCTTGGCGTGTCCTTGGGTCTGTCATCACCCATAAAATGGCCCCCATTGCTGATCAACAGAAAGACATTAACTGCTGTCTCAACAAAATTGAAAAAAAACTTAATCATTCAACAGCCGATGGCTCATCTACCAAAAAGAACAAGTGCAAACACCCTCAAAAGTATCCATCCCTTCCTGGAGGAGATAGTTCTTGTGAGCCTCAGGCAAAGAAGCAACATGGAGATACCAATCAGCCTCATAATGCCAATAGTGGAAATAACTCATCTCATGGCATTGCTAATGTGCATACCAATAAATGTCACAAGCAACAGTGGTTAAACAAGGGGTGTGGGGAGCAGGCAAATCCCACCACATTAAAAACAAATACTTCACCAAAGCACAACAGCAACAGTTCTGGTGGAAAGCCCAGAAACAACTCAAGAAGGAGATTGCAAGGACCATCAGGGATGAGGAACAATCACTCAAGGAGAAGCAACAGGAAACCAAAACAGCAACATTGAATGACACCCTTGATGATTTGGGGGTATAAGTTTGATGCAAACCTTTTGGTGCTCCAAAATGCATGCATCTTTTTCTCTTTGATGCCAGCTACATCTTACTTCTCCAAAGTTGAAAACCTGTCTTTCCATGATTTAACAAGGAATAAAATTTTTCCTCCTGCTGCTGCCAAATTGATTGGACATGGAAACAAATATATTATCAATCCTATAACCACCACCGGATTTGATGAGATCAACATCTTTAGATTTCAGCGCAACCTATGGTTAGCTAACTTCTTTGCTGGTGACCTGACTTTATTGTTGGGGTCTAAACCTTCAAAATTATATGTCAAATCTGATTGGATGCCTAAAGTTGGGCCTGAGGATGAGATCCAACAATGCCTCAAAAAATTGTTTGACCTCCTGTTCAAGGACTTTTTCAAATGAAGAGCTTCCTCCCCCAATCTTTTTTGATCTGAACAGCTTGCCTTGGCCAAGCTCAATCAAAACCCTGTTGTGGTTGTAGCCAATTCGGATAAGGGCTTGGGTCCAGTTGCTGTTGATACAAGCAGATGGTGTTATGATGGTCTAGATCATCTTTGTGATGATTCAACATACAACCTTTTATCTCATGATAGAGCAGTTGATGAACTCCAAAAGATTAGTAATCAAATCAAAAATTGGGTCTCAGATTTTGAGCCCAAACGTCCTATAGCATCCCTGGGCAGATCACTAAAATGGAGGCCAAAAATATTTGACTTAAAGTTGCCAAAGCATGGGCCAACAGCCCTTTTAATCATTTCTACTTGTTATATAAGCTACACAAGTCCCCAGTTAAAACAAGAGGCATTTCAGCTAACTGCAGCGGAGTCAGTCATGTGCTTGGCCAATGGGTTGATGAGAAATTATAGCCCATTGCCAGTGCCCAATCCACCTACTTCAAGGATTCATTTGCTCTCAAAGAATACCTTGACACTGTCACTGTTAGGCTGCAAGCAAAACTCATCGCCTTCAATGCAACCTCCATGTACACCATGATTGATTTGCAATACTGCCTCCAAACACTTTTATCTTACCTTCTTGAACTGGAAACTAAAACAGCCTTTGACTATAGTCCATGTGCTTTGATTGAGGCCTTAAAAATTGTCATGTTTAGCAATGTAATGAAATTTGGAAATGTCTTTGCAAAGCAAAAACATGGAATGGCAATGGGGATGTGTCCGGCTCCTCCTTTTGCAAACCTTCACATTGCTAGGACAATGGATAAGTTTGTCTTGACAAAATGGATTGAGTTCCTATCTCATTATAATTGTTTTCTTGACAATGGTATTGCTCTTTGGGATGTAGATGATGATGCACAAGTCAAGAAGCAACATTGGGAGGAGTTCAAAAAAGATATCAATTCTTTCGGACTCACCTGGGTCTTTGTTGAACTGTCAACCTCTGTTGTCTATGTGGACTTAATCATCACAATCAAAAGTGGGAAAATAGTAACAGATTTCTACAAAAAGCCTATGGCTCTCTACTTGTACATCCTGCCTAAGTCAGCACATGCCTCTGGCATTATTAAGAGGCTTATCTTTGGTCAATTACTACAAACCAGTTTATTTTGCAGTGAGCTCTCACAAGTATAGAATCATATCAAAAATTTCTATGATAGACTCTGTCAGCATGGGTACCAACGTGACACCCTAATCCCACTGTTTGAACTCAACACCAAAAATGCTGAACTTTTTAAGGAATTGTAGTTGTCTGAGCAGCTGGAGCGCAAACAACAGAAAAGAGAGGAAGCAATTCTTAATTATTACCCCAATGGATATTATTGGTCACATGGGCTTCATGTCAACCTTGGCTACAGTTTCCAAACACATGATAAACCTAAGAAGAACAATGGTCACCAATACAATGTGATGAGTGATAATACCATTACCATGAAGGGTAAATTGTACAATGAAAACCGGAAACCCACCAAGAAGGAACTCAATGTTTGTTAGACTTAGTAGATATATACTATAAGTACTTACTTATCCTATCTATCTCCTTGTCTAGTATGCTACCATGGCAGTAGTAGCTGGGGAGTGGGATTATCAGGTTATGAGCACCAAAAACTTTTTGCCTGCGGCACTAAGAAGAGAGACATTGGGACAGACAACCCAGGGTCCAATGAAGTAGGTGCTGCAGTGCAGCTTCCTCTTTTAACCATGCCTATGGGCACATCTAAACGACAGTCCACGCTGCTTTGCCCGAGGTACAGGTGAATAATTCAGAAGAGTTGGGGGAGTTGGCAACTCAGCCCTCCAATACCATTGAGGAAGTGCACAATGAGTTTGAGCCCCTAGTGAATGTGGATGATGTGGACCAAATGGAGGTGGGGAAACCCATGCATTTGGTGGACAGGGTTCAACATATGGACAACCCCCAGCAAATGCATGGAACAACAGACAGTGGTGGGTTCCATTCCCAACACCAGGACAGCCTGCATTTGGAGAAATCCCCACCAATGGAGAGCACTTCCAAAGATAAAACAGCTATGGAGTCTGGGGGGCAAGACATTGGTCTAATGTTGATTATGATGCCATCAATGGCACTGGCACTGGTAATTGCCCTTCCAAGACCTATACACATTATGATGCCACAGGCTTGCAACAACAACCCTGCCAACACACACACCACAGTCCAACCACTCCACCGAGGCAGTCTCAACATACAGGTCCTCCTCCTTTACTGTCAGAGAATCATTTGGATGGGTTTCCTGCGGATTCCAACCACTCTCAGGATGGTAGGGGTATGATTTCTTTATGGGACTACCACAATGGGAATGAGGGTGTCCGCCAGATTGATGAGGGTTTTCTGCAAAAAATTGGATATACCTTCCATGACACCCAGCTTGCATTAATGGAGGTTCATTGGACAGTCCTGTCCCAAGTGGACAGGAC